>JAPYZE010000323.1:0-74093 GCA_030522805.1 Leptomastidea abnormis
GAATTTATAAAAATTATAAGATAATTTTAAGTATTTAATTACATTTAATGAAGATATTTTCGTATTTAGAACAGCAAAAGTTTAAATTACTTTCTTACCTTAAACAAAAATAATTTCTAAATATATACAAGCGTTAAACCAAAATGTCCTCTTTAATCAATAACGTCGTATATCATCTTTAAAATTTCATTATATCGCCTGGGCAAAACTGTTACAAGACCCAAGCCTGAGATATTTTTATACCTCGTCCCATAAAAAAGAAAAGAAAGAAAAAAGGTGTCAAACAAGAACGAACGATTAAGAACGAAATAATACAGAGACTATTAATTTAGGTCTCGTCAAAGTCGATTTCATATATAATATAAAAGCTCGCCTTAAAGACAGCACACACACACACAAAGAAAGAAAAAAAAAGTTCTTTTTTTGTTCTTCTTTTCTTTTCCCTTTTTTTTTGCGGTATATATATAAAGCGGATGTAGAAAGAGGAATATACCATCGATTACCCACCAAATCGTCTAGAAAAAATGCGCTGGTGACGCGAGGTGTAATATAGATAATAGAAAAACCGGCGCGTTAAAATCGATTCTTCTTCAACGACGACAACGAAGCGACGCCTTATAAAACTTGCTGTGGATATATAAGAAAGAACAAAAAATAAAAGTATTGGTAGGTAAGGGATGAAAACAAACCGTGGAGTCATGTATCTCGTAATATAGCATTGATGAAAAATATTGGATAATAAGATACATTAATATAGCTTGGTGTAAAAGAGAAAAATATTTGAGAGAAATTTTTTTTTACAAATATAAAAACTATAATATGCACCTTGTTATATTTATATACTTATTAATTATTTATAGAACAGTTCTATCCGGTATACTACATAACACTTTAAAATAATATTTGATCGATTTGCAGATTCAACAAACTAAATTTGTATTCGATGTAATAAACCCTTCTACATATATAATATACGACTTGTAATAACAACTTTATATAAGTATTATATCTATATAGGTATAGTTTCGGACATCGATCTCTTGTTCATAGCAGCTGCGTCATCGAAGACAACTTTACACCCCTCCCCCTTCCCCTTTAGCAACGTGTCATCATTTTCATGAGGTTTCTGTCTCTCTCTCCCTCTCTCTCTCTCTTCACGTGTCATCTTGAACCCCCCCCCCCCAAGCAAACGACAGGAGGTAAGTAAATGGAATGGAAGGAGGAGGAGTATAGGTCATACGATACCACACATAGTAGGTAGGACATACATACCTCGTATAAGTATAGAGAACCCTTGTATATATGCTGGCGTCTTCGGATCTCGTGTACAACGTCCTATTAATTGCCGTTTCATGCAGCTCGTTCGTGTGTTATATGTGTATGTATTCGGTCTTCCACTTCCGTCATGTAGTCGTTCCGGTGTCGCGTGTCGGACGAGTAAGAGCATAGGTAAAAGAGAGAGAGAGAGAGGGGGGGAGTTGATAGGTTTGAGATCGATCGGTATCGATGTATGGGGTGTGTGTGTGTGTGAGTGTGTGTTGGTCAAGCTGCGTTTCTTTTCTGATCGGTGAAGACGGTGAGCTGAGGTCTAGCGATATATTTATAGGTACGTAGAAGGGTGTGAGTTTGCTGCAAGTGTTCATTAAAAAAAAAAAAAAAAAAAAAAAAAAAAATATTAAAACAAAAAAAAATTCATAAAAATAAAAAAATAGAAACAGATGCAACAAAACAAAAAAGTTGACGTTGTAAAGAGTTTAGCTACATGCACTTGCAAGATCGTGAATCTACAAAAAAAAAATGTGAAAAAAATAATTTAACAAAATGCAATGTAATGGATGTTAAAAATATAAAATAAGATATGGAAGAAAAAATACGAAAAAAGATATTAAATATTCAGAAAAGCTGTAAAACTATACTTTTATTATGGCCTTTTGAACATTCGATTAAGCGTATTTTGGCATGTTTGAGCAATGTTTCAGCTAGGCAGACACTAGAAATTGAACCCACAATCTGTAGATTGCAAAACTGGCATTCTGATGACTGAACTATTTCAAGCTTTGTAATTATAATTTGAATTTCATATATGAAGACCCAAAATAAGTATAACAATCGAATTTACTTGATTATCTTTTCACTTATTTTCATAAGATTAATTTTTTTTTAATATTTTTCGAATCTTTAAATTTTTAAGCATTTATTTATACTGATTTATAAACATTATTTTAATAAATTAAAAGAAACAAATAATACCTTTCTTACCAGTAGTTAGTAATGAAGTAAAATAAAAATTGTATAGTGTGACTACTGCTGATAAAGTAAATTTCTTCTTTGCTCATTATTAATATGATCTGCAGTAAGAATAATAAATATCTATTATATCAATTTCATTGATTCTAAAAATGCAGCAATAAATGTACGTTGCGTTTAAACAAAATATTTATTTAAAATTGTTTAAAAAACGTAGGCCATACTTACTTGTTATATTTTTTAAAAATTTTCTGAAATCTTAATTATTATTTGTTAAGCTCTTTGTAAAACAGCGCCTGGGTATTTTTAATAATTTTTAAAATTATTTTATTTTACTTTATTTTATTATATTTACGGGATTCATTTAAAAGAAAAAAAAACAAAATATTAATTTTAAATATAAATATATTTTATAATTCGTACAGATTTTTTTTCATTACGTCTACGTATTTTAGAAATTTTCTATAAAATACATCAAATTAAGCACGTACATCAATAACATCCAGATTAATTTTTTTTCATATTTAATATACTATCTCTATTATTTTCCTAAAAAAAACTACAAATCACAAAAAAAACAAATTAACATTCCAACACATCATTTCGACTAATAATAATAATAATGTTACCACTACATACTCCAATAAAAAAATTCACTTAAAATCCTCACCAAGCATCATAATTTTCCATCAACGAATCCACACAAAAATTTGACTTGTCTGCAAAAAAATTCAATCATTACTCGAATTCTCCTCATACATACTTATACACCAATTTCGCTGAGTCTTACACATTTGCAATACAACCAACCAACCAACTTCATTCCAAACCTGCAACCGCAAATATTTATATTTATATATATTTATATATTTGCAACATTTGAAACGTGCAATCGTCATTATACACACCTACATCTATATATACTACAATTGAAACTTTGTATCGTATTAAGAGGGGGGGGGGGGATAAGGGAATCGCGGACGAATAATTCAGCTGATCGTAGTAGTATAGCAACTGGAAAGCGGCTTCTTGTTTTGCGGTGGCGCCCCTTTTTATACATATACCTATAGTGGGAGATTAATCATATCCACGCCGCGGGAAGTACGCTGCACTGATTCCATTTTACTCTCCTTCCATACACCCCCGCATCTATATAATTTTACCTTGTGTGTTATAGTGGTATACCACCTGTCTCGTGTTTGTCAAGGTCGCGTGAGATGGTTATTAGTGTAACCAAAATGTACAAATAGCCTTGACAATTTTTTGATGAACACATAAAATATATTTAGTTACAAAAATAACAATATATTTTGATATTTTTATTATTTTGTATTATTTTTATTGTTGTTTGTGTAAAACATATTACGTTTTAGGTATCCACAATGAAATAATTTTGCATAAGATGTAGGTGCAGTATAATATAACGTATAGTACGTGCAGTGGGATGTTCTTTCGGGCGCAAATATATACTATTTTTTTTTTTTTTTTTTAATTTACGTAACATGTAAGTAGCAACCACAAAAGAAAAAGGTAGTCTGCATAACGTCAAGTAACTTGACACTACGTATTAATACTTTCCAAAAATCATAACGTACTTTTTACCGTTTCTCATACTCCAATTTTGTCTTTATGTATTATTAAAAAAAAAATATGCATTGGTACCCCATTGGTATCACTTACACATTATCATAAATCTCCAAAAAAAAATAATCTATCCATTTACAACTTACAGCTAAATCCTCTAAAACCTTCTAACCAAAAACACGATAACCAATAGATATTATCCAAACGTACATCATCAAAGACATTCCATATAATACCGCAACCCTCCAATATCTACTATCTATCCTCTCAGTAAGCTTTTACTCCTTAACATCGAACCCAAACACAAGATAAGACATAATAGTCAAAAAATGCATATTTCTCTTTCACCATAAGGTAAAAGTATATGTACCCAAGAGAGAAAGAAGTAACAATATATAACAGAGAAGTAAAGTAAAAAGGGGGAAGGCCCCGTTGATTCGGTCGAGTTCCTTCCGGTCTATCGTGGCAGTAATATGCACGAGCACAGAGCCTCCTTCCTATATATATCTATATACCCGGTAAAAGAGTGTGTGCGGCAGCTATAAGCCGGCTTGCTTCTTGCACTCTACTGCACATGCATACATACACAAGCAAAGAGAAGAAGTAGGAGTAGGAAGAGGCACTGGACTGCCGGCTCTTATAAGTATAAGCGGAGAACCAAGAGCGAAGAGCCAAGTTGTGTTTTAAAACCTATACCTACTATAACACACAAGCGCTTTCAGTCGTGCTCCTAACGTTCACCTGAACAGGTGCGCTCTTTCTTTTTTTCCTTTTCTTTTTTAACTCTATCTCACTGTGAGTGTGTATATAATATATAGTTGATGATTACTTTAACGCGTGGTTTGTGTTATTGTTATTGTTTTTATATTGTAGATTGTGGATGTATAGATTTTTGTAAAAGTGATTTTATTTAGATGAGTGTATAAGAAGATAGATTTTTGTATTTTGAAGGTTGGAGAATGTATTATTGAGGATTGTGGTGAGTTACATTGATTTTTTTTTTTTTGCGAAGAATTTTGGGAATGTTTGTTATGGTGTGTAAGAGATGAATTTTTATTTTTGGAGGGATTTTTGGGTATGTTGTATGATAAGGAAAAAAAATTTCTATAAAAAATATCAGAGCTAGTTTGTTATGAACTGCATATAGTGGTGAATTTTCTTTTTTTATGAATTATATAAATGGATTTAAGAATTAATAATATTTATGAATGAAAGTTTATGCTTTGTTATATGTACATTTTATATTTTAAAATAAAAGTATTTTTTTTTAAGACTTTCATAAATTTTTATTTTTATGATTTTTCTGATATACGACAAACGTTGATGTATGCTTATTTTTTTTTTATATTCTTTATAATTATAAAATAACATCTTATTTGACTTTACTCACATATAAAAAAAAAGAAAAATTTCCCTAAACATCACAAATCTTTTCAAAAATAAAAAATTCTATTTTATCGCAAATTCATCATTTTTTCCCGCTTTTAAAACGAAATTTTCAAATATTTAAAAAAAAAAAACTTTAGAAAACAATTCTTCGCTCGACAAATTCTCAACGTTATACTTTTTTGTTCTTCTTCTTCTTTTTTTCCGCAATATTCTTCAACGTCTCTACCATATCTCGTCTCCAACTTTCTGTCTCTCCTCGACATTGAAATTATATTTACGACTTTCTTTTTTAGCGGAAGAGAGCACAGTATTTAATACCGTCATTTTGCCGGTAATGACTACAAAGTCCTAATTTGTTTTTGAGAGACACACTTATTATTATCATCATATACACATCCGAAACGAATAAAAAACCATCATCATCATATTCATCCAAATTGAATTCACATATAAATATTCTTAAAATCCCAATAATAAGCCTACAAATTACTTGTACATAAACCATTAAAAACTAAAAAATAAAATAAAAAAAATCATAACTTATCAGTAAATTACCCGCATCCGTGAAAAAGTCAATGAACTTGCATATACACTCTTATAGTTACTTTTAGTCAACAAAACATTTATTCTCAAGAAAAAAATACAAAAATTAATTTCAAAAAGGTTTTTACAAAAAAAACCGGTAAACGCGTCTTCTTCATTATTTATACATAAAAATCTTATATACTTGTAAGTAGAAAAAGTCAACACTGAAAAGACGCAAAATAAAAAAAAAATTAAAAAAAAAAGAAGTATCAGTTTCGTTCTCTTAGCTTCAAATTACTCGATTTCAAGGGGACGCTTTTATACAAGACAGACATATAGACTTTTCGTACATATGCATTTTGGCGCGCGAAAGGTACATGCATAATATACAAAAGGTATAGAGAGAATATACATACACGCACTCGCAAGTTTTCGACTGAGCGAGCGAAAAACGCAGGTGGTTGATAAAGGGGGGGTCCGCGTCACGCGACGTTGGCCAGGGTACCAAGGGAGTCTATATATACATATATACATATATACACTTCCCTCATCCATTCTATATCTATATCTCTTTCTCTTTACAATTCTTTCTTTTCCCCCTTTACCTCGTCCGATAGCTCTTGTGCTCGGAAACACGCATGACAGGTGTGAGGGAAGTGACGTCACACGTGTCTCAAGAATGTATAATTTTCGATGTCGATCCGTATAGTATGTGTATATATGTTTGACAATGACCATCTCCCCCTCTTCTTTATTTTTTTTTTTTTATTTTAGTATAGGGTATCTCTGGTATATCTTTTGTGTTAGCAGACAAATGAAAGAATGGATGGATATATCTCTTTTGCGTTTGTTTCAGACTTAAGGTGTATGTCCTTTTACTTGCACGAGATCGTGTGTTGTTTTATAGGTATATATAGGTATATCGATAGATGTACAGGTGATGGTACCAGACGTGATCTTTTGCGTTATTAGAATTCGTAATGTATAGGTGTATCTTTGTGTATATCTACATTTGAATACTAATACTTTCTAGATGTATGCTTTCCTTTTTTTTTTTTTAAATCTTTGGTAGTGCAATGAACTTTAAGGATTAACAGATTATCATAAAATAAACTTACAACTGTGCTTTATTTGTATAAGAAAAAATCCTTTTCTTTTTTTTTTGTGTTTACACAATAAAAAAAAGAACATTTTTTTAGAATAAAACACAAGAGGTAAAAGTTAAGCTTTTATTTTCATTTAATTTTTTAATAATCGATCATCGTTTATATAATTAAAAATCTTGTACCATAGGAACTATAAAACGTATAAAGCACTTGACTTTTTTTTCACCATCAAAATTTCTTTCTTCTTAATTTTTTTTTTATCTCTTCTTCATTAAAAATGATTGTCAGACAAGCCATAGTATATAAAAGAGAGGCATCCACTATCCATGGATACCAGAAAATTAAAATTTTGAAAATTAGATAACTTTTCGATTTTGACGCTGCTCCTACTTTTCTCTCTCTTTCTCTCCCCTACCCCTTCAACGAATTTAAAGCTTTACACTCTATAGAAGTTTCGAAGTTTCCTGCCACAGTTGAGATGGTGCACGCAAGGCTATATACCACGTCCATCGACTACTATATAATACGCCAGACACTACTATACATCTCGGTTATAGTTATATATACTTACCATAGGTACATAACCGAATATCTCTTGATTATCATTCGATCGGGATAATGAACTAATACACTTTCCCTATATATAAGAAGCAACAGCATAAAATATAAACATACATACATACATCATAAAATTGAAAGCATCTTCTTTTTT
This sequence comes from Leptomastidea abnormis, assembly GCA_030522805.1. Classification (NCBI taxonomy): domain Eukaryota; kingdom Metazoa; phylum Arthropoda; class Insecta; order Hymenoptera; family Encyrtidae; genus Leptomastidea; species Leptomastidea abnormis. Next base: position 7,564 of record JAPYZE010000323.1, read on the forward strand.
TTTTTAAAAAAAACATTGCAAATTATCAAAGTGACGTACTCGTTCAGCTCATTTACCCACAAATGACTCCAACAAAAAAAAAGTCATTGTAGAAATTTTAATGAAACTTTCTTCCCTACTCTTAGTTTTGACTTACTTTCACACGACCTTTCCCTCAATCTTTTATGATAATTTTAAAAGTAAAATAGATCTAAAATATAATAAATACGCTCTTTTAGACACATACTTTGATATATACATATATTATATTCGTATGGAGAACAATATAATCCACTTTTGCTTTTCCGGAGCGCGACAAAATACCAGAGAAAAGAAAAGAAAAGAAAAAAAAGGAACACTAGAGTACAAAAGTATACTATACGCAAGTTGAACATTAAGTAAGGCACGCGTACACACTTATATCCTCTACCCTTCCCCCTCCCCCCTACTACCTCATCTGTCCTAATAAAATATATAAGTACGTAAAATGTAAAGACAAACGAATTCTAGTTATCGAACCATGAATAAGTATGTACCTATATATCCATACTATACATATATTACTTGGTATATATACATATAAGGTGGTAATTAAAAAATATACGCGCACGCGTCTATATTCTACAGGTCAGATGGTCCGTTTGCTTGGCCGATACACTTGGTTGGATAAGGAGCACACAATCTGCTGCTACTATACTATAAGTTGTGGTTCTCTTTCTTTTTCTTTTATACATTGACCGAACGTCCGACCGACCGACCGACCCCGTCGTCACGAGTCCTTGCTTCCTTAACGCATAAGATAAAAAAAAAAAGGTGTATGGAGAGATTAGATTGAGGATTAATTTTTTATGCATGTTTATAAATGATCTAGGAAGAGTTTTTTTATGATTTATAGAATTTATGTGATAAATAAAGAAAACAGATTTGAATAGGATTTGCATTTGAAGATTTGTGAGATTGTTTAAGTAATTTTCTTTTCTTTTTGTAATTTTTTTTTGTGCATTACAAAATAATTATAATTGCAAGGGTTTCAGTATTGAAATATGCATATTATGCATTTTCAAGTATTTGGCAGAACAATACACATACCGATGTGGTATATATATGTGTGTGAACAAAGCCATTCAATTTAATACAGGAAATAGGGGAAAATAGATGGCCGTGAAGACCTTGTTGTATATAATTATATATTATTCACACATGTGAACATACCTTAAATATTTGAACCTTATACATAGATACGTACGAAAAATAATTACAAAATTTTTTTTTTAATTTATCATTATTTTTGATTAGAAAGATAATTAATTTTGATAAAGAATTATACTTTTTTATATTTCATATGCAAGATAATTTATTTTTATACCAAGTACTAAACTTTACCAACAAATCCATCACACAATAAATTTCAAACTTTTATATCGCACAAAAATAAAAGCCAATAACGATAGGCATATAAATAGGTACCATTACCAATTATCTTAACCACAACAACAAAAGCAACTATATTCGAGATGAACAATACTCACGACCATAAAACCTATGTATAACGGCGTTTATATAGTTCTTAAAGTTTTTATTTTTTTTTTTCATTGATACAAGATAGTACAGCCGTAAGCGAAGCCCACCAACGAGTGAAAATACAAGATATACTTGTAGCCAGAGAAAATTAAATAAAAAAAAAAATTAAAGGTATAATGAAAAAAGAGTTAGAGAGAATAAGAGAAGATGAAGTAAAAATAAAGAGAAAAAAAAAGAAAAGGTCGGTATACCAACGACGTCTAATCTACAGTGGTAATCATTACAGCGTTACTTCAAGTGTCTATATAGGTATATATATAAGTACATATAGATACAAGGTATATATGCAGCTGTTTCCGGGCATCGGCCTTGCGCGAAAGAGAAAGAGAGAAAGAGTGAGAGAAGAGTCATACTGGCTAGTATAAGGTATTCCCCCATGTGGTTTATTCTGTATTATATGGGAAAGAGAGATAGAAAGAAAAAGAGGAACTTGTATTCTCGCACGTGTAGTAAGTATACGTGTGGATTTATATATATGAGAGCTTGATTTATACCAAGCGTGACTTGTTGTCCGCAACCGAAAGTCATGTGACGCTTTTTTTTTTAAGTCTTATATGGTGGTTGTATATAGGTACTTTTTTTTCTAGTGTGTGGTGCGTCTTGCGGAAATGGTGAAAGTTGCGTAGTGCTGACCAAGTGAGTTGTATTTTTGATAGGATGTTTTTTGGTTTGTGATTTGGATGAATATGATTTTATGAGGATGATAATGATAAGTTGGACTAATTTTTATACTAATTGTAAGTTTAAAAAAAATTACTTTTTTAAATTAGTATTTTTTTTTTTACGTTTTTCAAAATTTTTCCTGTATTTTTGTAATAAAGGATATAATCAAATTCTCATTAACGATATCTTACTTTTAGCAAAATTACTATATAATTATATCATTAAAAAATCAAATTTTGTTAAAATTCCACTTTAATTAAGTCTCATCCCTAAAACACACAAAAACAAATATACAACAATAAATTTTCGACTCTTAAAAAAAAAAACTCGATTGAAAACTCACAACTCAACTCCATTCATATAATTTTAACCATCCCATATTACAATTTCACTCTCGCTCACATCACCACGTATGTCAAGATGAAAAAGAAGAATAAGAAAAAAAAAGAGAAGAAATGGCCTTTCGCGACCAAGCGTGACTTTCTGCCAATAAAAGTTTCCTCATACACACACACAACGGATATATACATACTCTGATGGAAAATAGCACGAGTTCATCAGCTATATACCTACATATATCATATAAAACAAGAAATTGATATATACGTAGTAAGCCATTAAATTGACAATATAAAGAAATAAAACCAGCTGATGCTACGACACCATAACTCGACCCTTTTTATTCACCTTCTCTATCTTTTTTTTTCTTGTATGCATATATATTACTCGAGGTGAAAATACACCAAAGAAAAATCGTGCGAACCAATAAACTCGCTTTACCCGTCACTTCCGATGCGCGGTTAAACAGATATATAGGTATATAATCTGCTTCGCTATACATTAGAGAAGCCGGAACGGATGTTTTAAAACTTATAGTAGAAGGGAATGAGAAAGAGAGAGATACGATCCGTTTACTAGTTTTTGTGATTATACGGTACCTGTACTTACTGCAGGTTGTAAGACCACTTGGAACTAGTCGATTGGTTTGTGATCAATTGATTGTTTACGGCTCTCTTTCTCTCTCTTTCTCTTGCTTTGGATCGTGATGTTGCGGAATTGGTTATTTTATTTTTTTTATTTTTATTTTAAAGATTTAGAGAGGAAGTAGTAAAGATTAGCTAGTCATGAATTTCATTTTAAATTTGTGATAATAATAGCAGTAGTAATAATGTTGATGATCTTTTATTTTATAAAAACTTATAGCTTTCTTATTAGATTTTGGTAAAAAATATGTGTAAAGATGAGTTTGTAACAATGAATTCAATGTTTTGTATTATGAGTAAATTATAAGTACTTTCTCGTATTATATTAATAGCTCTTTAAAATAATAATAACTCGCGTATTTAATGGTTTCTTATTTAAATATCATATTTTCTCTGGTTTTTTTATCTGATTATATATCAGTTTTTATAATGTTAGCTACAAACAAGAACTAACAATAAATGAAAGTTATAATTCTAATTGGTTTTTCGAAAGAATAATAAACATTATAAAATATAATAATAGGTTTAATTTTGATTTCAATTATATTGGTACAACAACATTTACGTTCTTCTACTGTTATCTTTAACTTTTTTCGTATTTTATTTTAAAGCCTCCAAACTTTTTTTTTTTTTTTTTTTTAAATAAAACATAATTCTACCATCACAACTACAATCATTAAAATATCTAAAAAAACAATTTAACGATTACAACAGCTAAAAAATCATTCGCTTAAAATCACAAAACATCAAACTCCCGTTTTTCACATTTCATCTCACACGCAACGAACAAACAATACAATAAAAAAAAATCATATAGCTACCCCTACACAATATCCTAGGTAATCGTCGTAAAGCAAAAATATCCGCAGAAACAACAACAACAACAATCAACGTCCACTTCATACTTACATTAAAAAGCGTGAGAAAATTTTCTTCCAACTCTAAAAATTTTATCCCATTCTTATCTATATACATACATATATAGGTATATACATATACACGAAGCAATGCTTTCACTCTATATATACTCTCAGTAGCAATTATATACGCTAGTATTACAAGTGCAAGCGTGCGGTCAGCCTCTTGTATATATACCTACTTCTTGTGACAATTTTAAAACACAAGAGAGAAAGAGAGAGAAATATACCGGAATGACTCTCGTTCTTCTTTGCTCTACTATGTATACATACCTTTATAAATTCTAGACTTATCCATCTTGTTTTACGTTGAGCTAGACTGCAAGTATATATATTATATGCAAGTCTTTGTGACGTGAGCACGCGTATAGAAGAGAAAGCGAGCTGTATGTACCTGTACCTATATACACTTATAAGGAGGACTCGTTTTAGGATGAGACTTGGATCGTGAGAGTGTAGTGTGTGTAGGGAGTCTAATTAGATGTGACACTTGATTCTATTTTAATGGTATATATGTAACACTAGTTGTTGTTTTGAGGTATACAGATGCATGTGTTCTATTGTGTGTGTGTGTGTGTGTGTGTGTGTGTGTGTGTGTTGTCTTTTAATTTTGCAATATATGTACTGTGAGGTAATTTTATTTTTTATTTTGTAACTGTTTTTATTTATGTTTAAAAAAAAAATTTTACTTATAATTAAACAAATAAAAAAATTAATTTATTTTATTTTTTATATAGTACTATAATATAAAGATACTTCATCTTAAAGGAAATAATAATAAAGAAAGAAAAAAAAATACAATAAAACACGATTCACCAGTCAAACATAATTTAACGACCATAAAAAAAAAAAGAAAAATAAAAATAAAGCTTGTATATAGCAAATGGCTTTATAGGTACGATTGCAATCTTAATTATCAAATAATAGCAGATCCCAGAGTAATCTCAGCAGTAGTACCCGTATACTAGCAATTATTATTAGGACGAAAGCAGTTGTACGAAGCATCGCTTTATTGACCTTCCGAGAAAGTTGAGCTTGAAAAATCAGACGTGTGTATAAGAAGCGCATGTACACGTCCTGTCTCTCCTTTTATCTCTTAAATTGTCTTGATGGTTTTAAAACGGAAATGTACTGACTAAATCAACCTTCAAGGGATCGATTATTTTTGTTCTTGCTCTTGTAGGATTGGTAGTTTTGTTTTTAATGTCTGCATGCTATTTAAATTGTTGAATCTTTATCTTTCTAGGCTCTGTTTTTTTTTTTTTTTTTTTAAGTGTTATTGAATTAAGTCATTGAATCAAACCATTTTTATTTTTTAATTTAATCGCTTTATTATCTCATTTGCATAAGATTCAATTATAAAATTGAATGCTTCGTTAATTTACAGTACCCGTAGGCAAGCATATAATTTTTTTCTTTTTTAAAGTACCTAATTTCATGAAGCTGATTACTTAAAACTAGATTTAGTCTTGCATATAATATAATAATAAATAATAAATAATAAATAACATAACGTCAAGAAAAAATTCTCAAAGCTCACTTTACAACTCTTTCGCAAACATTGTACATAAATATTTAAACATTGCACAAAAGCCAAGTTTATGCTCTTCACATTAATGCAACTACTATCTCTTTTTCTCTTTCTTTCTTTCTCTCTCTAAAGGCCAATATAAAAATTCCTCCTTCACCCTTCTTTATACTTACTTACAATAATAATACTCACGCTCCAATTTTACCAAGCATATACCGATTTAATTAACCTACGTATATAGTGTATATGTATATACAATTGCAATTTCATTTTCATGTTATAGCTGTCATTCGAAATATATATATATCGTATATATTACTAATATAGCAAACTTCCGCGAGGTCGAATTTATATTGACTTTGCAAGGCCAATTTTAGTAGTAGTCGAAAATGACAGTATGAGATAGACAGGTGTAAATAGGTACATATATATTCTTAGCAATTTATATACAAATTTTGACGTGACCTTATAAAGCAAGTGAGTGAAAATGAAAAGTACATCTACCTATATATTTATATATATGTGATGAATCTTGTTAACGGTATATGTACTATATTTCGTTTAAAGCAGAGGTGTTTATTATTATTTTTTTTTTTTTTTGCTATACTTGCTTACTCGTATAAAACGTTATAAAATTTCTTACAAAATCAGTTAGTTTATTGGATGATGAACTTTTCACCTACTTTTTTATCCATCTCGCAGTTTATATTAAATTATGAATAAAAAAATAAGCTTATCCGTTAAATAATTCTAAAAAAAAAATATCATACTAAAACTATAACATAACATTTTCTACTAAAATGTACAAACAAAATACAAACTAACAAAACCATACCATATCTAATTAAAAATCATCTCCATCTAAACTCAGTAACTCTCTCCATCTCTACCTCTCATAAAAGCGCATATACACAATCGTCACATCACGTAACGTCGGTTTTACACCACGAAAAGAGACAAATATAATATATACCTATCTCTACGCGTCGTCAGTTTCACTCGTTATATTATACTGCTCTCCTTTTCTCCTATTTCTCGCTAATTGCCAACGTCCTGAGAAGGTCTAATTAACAACCTTTACAGAGCATACGCTGCTGCTTCTGCTTCTATGTATCTATATTGCCAACTTATATCTATGTGTCTCTAGTTCTAGTTATGATCCTTGTCATTTTATGTATGTATCACTATGTGTGCATTGGATCTCTTGAAAATGACACGAGTTCACAAGCTTGTAATAGTTCATCCTTTTTTTTTTTGTTTAGGGATTGTTCAAGTGTATGAATAGAGAATAATCTTAGGTATGTGAGAAAAATTGGGTCATTTTTGTTGCGAATTATACCAGGAACTAGAATGGCTTAATGAAATAGTGATGTATCTTATTTTGAAAAACTTATTTTTTTTAATAAATTTGAAAAATTAGTTTAATATAATTTATTGTAAAACTTTTTTGTTTGTTACAGTTTAAGCTAAATTAAATAGCAAGCATACATTACATGCTGGAAACAAAAATTATGCGTCGTCAAGTGATGCAACCTCTCAGGCCAACATGACCCTAAGGCTATTACAAACTAGCCCTCAAAATCAAAATCAATGGATTTCGATCTTTGGTTTTTTACTATTCTTGGGGTCACTTATTCTTGTCGAAGCCAGAAACAATCCACCTCATTTTCTCATCGAAAGAGGACAAACAGAGATTGTTCTTAGATTGAAAGAAGATCCGGAGACTCCGGTTGGTAAGTACCTATAACCGCAACATATGAAACACCAGAAATATTAGTTTCCAAAAATGTTCTAGCATAACATTATGTAATATGAACCTAGTGAAAAAAAATGACCTGGAATGCTATAGTATACTTATTTACCTTCGGCGTGATTGTAGTCCTATAAGATATAAGATTATACATCAGCAACTTTAAGCTAAACATAAAAATGCTCTCTTGATGTAATGCAATCCGATACATGTATATATTTACAGGTAGCCTAATCTACAGATTACGTGGCATTGATCCCGATGGTGATGAGCTTACTTTTGGGGTCCGAGATCAACCAGGTAGCGACGTGATAAGCATCGAAAGGTTCAACGCTAACGAAGCTAATGTCGTTCTCAAGAAACCACTTGACCGAGAGGTAATCTGTTTAATCTTTTTTTTTTCTTACTGTGTTTTCTTTAATATTTGAATTCTTTGTCTTATTTTTGTTTTTGTTTTTTAAAAAATTTTTTATTTTTCTTATGGTAAGATATGTAATATGTTGACCTAATAAAATCACAACATAGTATAATTACTTGGTGGATTAGTTTTATTAGGATTTAGGCTAGAGATAAGTAAGTAACAGGAATCGTTACATGGCAATTAACGAATAAATACTCTGTGTAAGCATTTAACTAGGTGTTATAAAAAATAATTACTGAAGAAGAATAATTAAGTTGGATGATTATTTTGAATGCGATTCGTTAAACGTTGTAAGTCCGTTATATTGAATTTAAATTTATAATTAAGCTTATACATTGAATTTTTTATTTAAGTAGAATTTGTAGTGCATTTCAAAAAGAGGAAAATAAAAATATAAAATAAATAATACAAAATACCTTGAAGTATTCAATTGAGAGATTCATTTTTGCAGTTTTTTCAGTCTGCATTTAAAATTTTCGTAAAATTTTTCTTATTCCTGTTAGTCAAGATAAGACTCAAATATTAAAAAAAAATATACATATAAAAAATGTTATAAAAATTCTTAATTAAACTTCAAAATTTTTTTAATTTTAGATACAAGTAAAATAAACTGCATACAAATAATTTACAAACAAAAAATTTATTATTTTTTTTTTAATTAGACAATTTAATAAAAATGACTTTTGCCAGCTTTTACCAAATTTGATGGGTTATTTCTTAATTTACAAGTTGGAATACTTTTGCAAGTGTTATAATTGTCGCATGAATTAGAATACCCGCAATATTGGTATGGTTCACAACGATTATTGGAACCACAAAAACAGTCTCCATCTAAAAATATATAAAATTGTATTTTAAGTACTTACTCAAATTAATAGTTTAAATAATTTAATATTTTTATAGTAAACTTTATCACAATATATCTTTTAAAAAATTTAATTAATCAAATTATCTTATTTTACCTGGAATACATTTTCCTTCTATGCAACATTCATAACCCTTACAATTTTCGTTAATCTCGCACTGAAAATCATATATAATATAAAAATATCTAATAAACAAAAATTACTCAAACATACAATCAATATCAATGATATAAATAATGATTAATATTTAATACATTTATGCTATGTCCAAATATTAATTTATATAATTTTTTTTTTTTTTTTTAAATGATCGACCAATTAAATATTGTTCATATTCTTACAAATCAATTTTGGTTTTATTTGCAAATTTTGTTTTACTTTTCTATTCAAAACTAACTACTTTACTTTTGTACAACTTCACTTTCAAAAACTATGTGTTTATTAAATATCATATTTATAATCACATTTACCTGAGGCTTTGAAGTAGTGATGTCTTGTACTGGTACCGAGGTAGTTGAAATATCTGTAACAAATAATTGACAGAATATGAATTAATTATTTCTAAAAAATATCATTTATAGAAAAGTTGTAATTTTATAATGTAACTTTACAAAATATTTAAATATGTGACATAAAAAATAAAAAAAAACACTAACCATTGACACAATCTGAAAAAAATGCTTGAATGGTTCCAATCATCACGTCTTCGTGTTGACACATTTGAGAAGGAGTACAGTTGAGTTCATCACAAGCGCATCTACCTAAAAAATATTAAAATTCGTTGCATTTATATATTATTCATATAAAAATACAAAAAATTTTGTCTGATTTTAAAATTTTACTGCAATATTTTTAATAAATAAATTCTTTATTCTTATACCTATACATATTATATTACATTTTTACCTTCGACACATTTATCGTTAACGCAACATTCTCCTCCTCGGCAATCACTACTTTTCCTGCACTGAAAAGTCATCATAATGATTTAAAAAATGAAATAAAAACATAAATATATTTATCAATACATTAAATAAATAATATTTACTTTTTTGTTGAAAAGTTTTTTAATTTAGTATCATATTTACCTGTGGCTTCGAAGTAGTAGAATCACCTGATGATGAAATTTGGAATAGATATTCTGCAATTAGTAAAAAATGAGAGTTAGTTTTCAATATATGATAATCCATGACAGTATCAGCTTAAAAAAAAATCAAATTTTTTTTGCTGCTCTCTGAATTTAATAATCTTACAAACTATGTACTTGTATTATATTTAACATATTTTTTTTAATTTTCATTTAAAAATCAATGCTATATTTATTCAAAAGCTACTTATTTATTAATATGCTAAAATATATTTCAATTTATCAAGCATATAATAATAATAATAATAATAATAAAATATTGTACGCAACCTGAACAATAATCGTTGCCCATAAATGGTGAACACGATTGAGAAGCTCTACAGGTAACTTCTCCACATTTGCATCTATCTAAAAAAAAAAAAGTTTATTTGAAGTGTTTGTCACCTTTACGCTTACATAGTATTAAAATGAAAAAAATATATATTAAGAAGTAAATAGTGAAAAAAAAAAATTAATTTTTTGAGTCACACAATAGTAGGTATAATAATCGTTACCTCGTCTACAGTATCCGTTATAACAACATTCGCCTCCATTGCAGTCAATACTTTTTGTGCACTAATTAATAAAAATATAAATTTTAATAAAAATTTAAAAAAAATTATATAAAATAGAAACTTAGAAAAATAATTGAAATCAAATAACATTAAAATTACATTTTTCACTGGCTTCCGAGTAATTGGTTGGATACTTTGCGATGATACGTAGATTGTTGCAGATAATGCAATACAAGCAAATAACATCACACGTTTGAATTGCATTTTATTTGTGTAAGGGCCGAACTGCTGAAAAAGAAATTTTATATCAATATATTTTTTTGTCTTATAAAAACAATTTTTATTTTTAATGTTTTTATAAGTAATGCAGATTTTTATTTAAATATATTTTCCAGAAACCCAATAACCCAGAAACAAACAATATTTATATATGAAAACCATACATTATTTATTATTCAAAATAATTATATTTAATTCCACTGAAAAATTTCTATTCTAAAATCTAAATCAATATTTTTACAGACGAAAGACGAATACGCGCTGGTCTTAACACTAACTGACGGCAAATTAGGCGAAGGCAATTTCATCACTCAAAGCCTACTCTTACTGGTCGAGGACATAAACGACAATGTACCAACATTTAGACCCCATCCAACGAGTGTTACGGTCCGCGAAGATGCAAAACCTGGTATCATTACAACAGTCGAGGCAACGGATCTCGACGAAGGAGCCCATGGTCAGGTTGTCTATTACCTACAGGAACTCGAAGGTGACAATGACGTATTTACCGTACAAACTGTCAATGGCAAGGGTGTCATTAGACTTGTTGGCGAGCTTGATTATGAGCGCAAGTATCTTTATCAATTGCGTATTCTTGCTGTTGATCGCGCTATTAATGAAAAGGTTTGCTAATAATTAATTTTCTTTAATCAAATTTTTTACAATATTAAAAAAAATAAATTTATCGAATTTCGCTTTCTCAGGTTAATACCGGCTCAACAGCGATTCTCGTTAAGGTACAAGATGTGGAGGATCAACCACCTGAGTTTATCTCTATGACGCCAGTGTCAAGGATAAGTGAAAATGCTAAAATTGGCACGTCAGTACTACAAGGTAAGCGATCCTACATGTTTAATTTACCATTAACTTAGACATAAAGTGACGAGATTCTATTACTTGTTATTTCAGTACGAGCTATAGATGGAGACAAGGGTATCAACAATCGAGTTAGCTATAGCATAACAAAGGGTCCGGTTCATTTGTTCGATATTGATTCGATGTCTGGTACGGTGTTTACCAAAGCTCTCTTGGATCGTGAGGCACCGGATAATAGCGATGGCTCGTTTATTATCGAGATTACGGTAAAGGAAATTACACGGATTGTACCTGCCCCATCGGTATCTACCGAGGTGACAATTATTGTTGTCGATGTCAATGATAAGACACCGACTTTTCGTAGCCCCAGTTATTTTGCTGAAATCAATGAGAATGCACCTCAGAATACACCGGTTACTTTTCTTGGTGATGCTGTACCTGAGGTCTTTGATCACGATTTGGTAAGTAAAGTTTTTATTTATTTGATTTATTTTTTATGGTAAAGGAATTCTTTTTAGCAATTTGATTGTTATTGTTCGTAGGGGACAAATGGAACTTTTAGGTTGATGATTGAGAATGATGGTGGGATCTTCGAAGTCAATCCTACACAGGGTATTAATGAAGCTCCATTTTTAATAAGAGTAAAAAATTCATCGAAATTAGATTTTGAGCGAATAACGGGTAAGCAAGAACAACAATACAAAGTTCTTATTTCACTCAATAATCTACCTAAAATCTAATTTTTTTTCTTTTATTATTTTTCAGTTGTTAATTTTACTCTCATAGCCAAAGAGATAGTGCCAAATGCGCCAAAGCAAAGTGTCGTATCGGTAACCGTGTATATAAAGGATCAAAACGACAATTATCCAGAATTTACAAAAGACATTTACGAAGTATCTGTACCAGAAAATTGCGTAGTAGGTACGACAGTGGCCTGGGTACAAGCACTAGACGAGGATAGTGGTAACTTCGGCACCAAGGGTATTCGCTACACAAACCTAAGTGGCAGTCTTGCTCATGCGTAAGCTAACATTCAATATATCTAAATCAATTTTTCTAAACTAAAATATTTATAACTCTAACAAATGACAAATTTTACAGGTTACATCTAGACTATAATACAGGGGTTATAACGGTGAAGCAACCAGGCTCATCGTTCGATAGAGAGTTGGTTGCACGTCACTACCTGACAGTGGAAGCACGTGACGAACTTGGTCGTGGTAATCGTAACACCGGCCAATTGGTTGTCATCATCGAAGACGTTAACGACAATGCACCAGCTTTTCTACAAAACAAATACGAAGCAGTACTGTTGGAGAACGAAGAGCGCTTTGAGGCACCACTTCTAGTCGAAGCTTTTGACATTGACCTTAACGGAACACGTAACAGTGAGATCGTTTATTCGATTGTTACAAGCGAATATTCACGTAATTTTAGCATAGATGCACGTCGTGGACTTATCCTGCCCCGTGGACCCATGGATTTCGAAGCCTTAACTCCAGTTTTTAACGATGGACGACCTGAACTTGCGCTACGTCCAATTAGGTTGATGGTTCGCGCTCGTGATCTTGGTTTGCCCAGCCTAAGCTCTGATGTTCTACTTATAGTCTACTTCAAGGATGTAAATGATAATGCTCCAGAGTTTGAACGGTCGCTTTATAAAAGAAATGTGCCAGAGGATCAGCCTGGTGGCACGAGCATACTTCAGGTTCGTTTTGTACCATGATACCTTATGTTAAAACCTAAAACCTAAAATAATGACCAATGTTTTTTTGCATTAGGTTAAAGCATGGGACAGAGATCTATCCTCACCCAACAATCAAGTAGTTTATCGCATTCAAAGTGGCGCAAGTGACAAATTTGTAATCGAACCAGAAACAGGTACGATCCGAGTGGCACTAGGTTCGAACCTAGATCCTGATCTCACTGCACCTAAAACAACACGCTATAGTCTTGGAGTCCTAGCGATCGATAGTGGGGCTGAGTATCAGCGATCGGCTGAGGTTCCCGTTGAAATCACCATAATCGATGTGAATAACAAACCACCGGTATTTGTCGAACCTGGTACAGTTACTATTCGTGAGAATACCCAAGTAAGTAGACTAACGTTGGTATCAATGAGCATATTACTAGCGAGGGAAAGAGAGATAAAAGATCGAATGTTGAAAATTTCAGGCTGGAGCTTACGTACATCGAATCCAAGCAAATGATCCTGATATAGCTCCGATTCTACGCTATCGCATTGATCCTAATGCTTCAGAAGCGAGAAACGAAGAGGGTACACTAATACGTAGCTTGGAGTACGACTACTTAAGTGCACTTGAATTAAATGCTGTAGATGGTCTATTAAGAGTCGTTAAGGTACTAGATCGCGAACGAGTTGAAATTATTAGACTGGGTTTAGTGGCTGAAGATTTGGCAGCTGTCAAGGGCGTTCAAACTGCTAGTGGTAATATAGTTATTTTGAAAAAAAAAAGGATTAATATTATTATGGCTTGATCGAATACATTTTAAAATTTATTTTCAGCTGTTCTAAATATCATTATCGAAGATGAAAATGACAACGATCCAAGATTTCGAAGACCATTTTATCGACGATATGTCACGGAGAATAGTAAAAATGGAGTACATATTGCCAATATCGTCGCTGATGACGCAGACAAGAATCGAACCATTACTTACACTCTTGAAAGTTCTCGCGATTTAGCTGAAATGGTCCGACTCGATCCGGAGACTGGAGAGATAACCGTGGCTAATAAGATTGATAGAGAGATTTATTCTTGGTTAAATCTCACTGTTCGAGCGACTGATTCTGGAATACCACAAAGGTATGAGTTTCAATATTTTTTCAATTATTTTTCTAAATTTAAATGCTTGATTTAAATTTGAATTGTTATCATTTTTAATAAAAATTTTTTTTTTCTAACAGGTCTAATCTTGCGGAAGTTTTTATTCAAGTCATTGACGAGAATGACAATAATCCTTACTTTGTAACAGACTTATCAAATATAACAGTATTGGAAAATGCAAAAATCGGCTCGGAAGTCGCTTTGATAGAAGCAAGAGATCCCGACGATGGAGATTACGGAAAAGTTACCTACCTTCTTGATAAACTATCTTCGCAAGTAAGCTAATTATTTACACTTTCCTTAATACTACAAAGTTATTATTTATGTTAATAGAAAATAATAATGTCTACTGAAATTCAATGAATCTTATATATTTTATTTTTCAGGGTAAATTTGCGATTCATCCAGAAAGCGGCTCACTAACCGTTGCCGGTACGCTTGACTGGGAAAGCAAGAGCTCCTACGTACTTGTCATCGAAGCGTGGGATAATTATCAGTTCGGTTATAGAGCCGGTGAATCTCGTAATGCGTTCAAGCAGATCGAGTAAGTATTTTTTTTTTTTTTTGTTACGTGGTTGACCAGAAGAGATTGTGGTTAAGTGGTATTGCTTTTTTTATTGATGAATATATTCTATATAGCTCCTGTTTTACTTTTTTATTTTTATTTTTATAGAGTAACGGTACTTGATGTGAACGATAATGTACCGAAAATTGAAATACCCGAGGGATGTGCCACTGTTTCGGAGTTTCATGATGTTAAGGAAAGCATAGTTTTTGTTAAAACCAAAGATGCGGATAATCCGCAATCACCAAATGGAAGAACGATGATTCGAATTCTTAGTGGGAATGAATTGGGTTTGTTTGTTTTTTTTTTTTAATTATTTTAATATTTATTATGTTATTATTAAAAAAATATAAAAGAAATTAATAACAATACAATTTAAATTAAACAACGAAATGTACTTTCGTGTTAAAGGTTACTTTACGCTGGAACAAACTGATTACTGGACTGCTCGCCTCAAAGCGTCAGATTCTCTTCGCGGTAGATTTGGGAATTACTCAATGCAACTCGAGGTTCAGGACCTTGGTCAACCACCGAACAAAGTTTACGCTACTTTAGACGTCTGCGTCACAGATTACAATGACAATCCACCGGTCTTTATAAGTCCACAACACAATATTACTGTTAGAGTACCAGAGGTTTGTTAATTTATTTGATTTAATTTAATTTAATTTAATTGTTTATGAAATAATTAATTTTTTTGTCTGTCAATGTTTTGTAGAATATGACAGTAGGATCAGAAATCATTCAAGCGCAAGCGATTGATGCAGACATCGGACCTAATGGCGATGTACATTATAGATTAAAGCAAGATATAGCAGGTCATTACAGAACTTTTACGATCAATAATAAAACAGGAATGATTTATTTAAGATTACCATTAGATCGTGAAATGCAAAAATTATATGAGGTAATTTCTGTTTTAATTAAACAATAACAAAGAATTTCAAATTTATAAAAATTATTATTTTACTAAAAAAATCATATTTCTTTTTCAAATTTGATTTTATTAATTTTTCATAGATACGCGTGGAAGCTTTCGATCTTGGTACACCAACGCCCCTAAGTACCGATCTCGATCTAATAATTTACGTGAAAAATATTAACGATTACGAGCCGCAGTTCCTAGTCGACATTCACTACGTAAATTTTACGGAAGAGCAACCAGCGGGTCTCGAGAAGATAATACTTCCGGATACGGTTGACAGAGACGAGGTTGATGAACTCGACGATCCACCGACTAAAGTTTGTTATTTTATCGTTGGAGGAAATGACGAGAAATCGTTCGACCTTGACATTTTAACGCATGAACTGACGGTGGGTTATTATGTTTAATGATTGGTTATTGATTACTGCATTTTAAAGTTAATTGTCCATTACGAAAAGTTGTGTAATATATTGAATTGCTTATATTATTATTTTTTTATTGTTAATAAAAATCTATAATACACTATGTATTTGCATTAATAATTAATAGTTAAAATAAATAAATTGTTTGATTTTGGAAAAACTAATTTTACATGTATTTATAATTAATAATATTTGTTACAGACTGCTAGTAATTTAGACAGAGAAGTCAGAGAAAAATACGAGATAATCATAAAAGCAACAGAAGATTGCAACATTATTCCTGAAAATCAAACATTTAATGAAAAAGATGACACATTACTTAAAGTTGTCGTCAATGTAATTGATATTAATGATAATGCACCGCAATTTGTTAATAAAATATTTACCGGTGGTGTGACGACAGATGCTGATTTTGGTACTGAATTTATGCAAGTTAAAGTATGTTATTGATTAATTTATTTATTTTATAATTCATAACTAAATTATAAGATATAAGACAGTGAATCATTTATTGTTAATTTAGGCCATTGATCTGGATAGTGGTATAAACGCTGTAGTTAAGTATTATTTAATTGGAAAAATTCAGATGACTTTAACAGAAGGTTTTGACAATGTCGATTTGTTACCATTTTTGGTTGACGAAAATACTGGTGCTGTAACATTAAATTTTGATCCTCAACGTGGTATGAAAGGATACTTTGATTTTGAGGTAAATATAGTAAATAAAATAAATAGCTAAAGAATTTTTATTTAATATAAACAGAAATTTTTTAATTATTTTATATTTATTTAGGTACTTGCCAATGATACGGATGGACATCAAGATACAGCACGAGTATTTATTTATTTATTGAGAGAAGATCAACGTGTTAGATTTGTCTTACGACAACATCCACCGGAAATACGTAATAGAATCGAATACTTTCGAGAGTAAGTTGTTTTTTAACTTCATTCATATAAAAAAAAAAAATATAGAAATAAAAATAATACAACAATCTATAATCATAAACAGAGCACTAGGCAACGTAACAAGTGCAATAGTCAACGTAGACGAATACAAAGTACACGAAAACCAAGACGGTTCAGTAGATCGTACTCGAACAGACTTATACATGCATCTGGTAAACCGAGAAGATAATTCGATCCTTGAAGTATCGGAAGTACTACAACTGGTCGATCGTAACATCGAAAAGTTAAATACCCTGTTCAAGGATTTCAATGTACTTGATACTCAACCTGCCCAGCCACAATCGCTAGCACGTCTCGAACAAGCTGGCACGACACTTTGGTTATCGGTGCTTACAGTTTTTCTTGCTGGTCTACTTGCTGTTCTTACTTTCTTGTTTATCTGGCAACGAGCTTCTTATGAACGTCAACTTAAGGCTGCTAATGCTAATCCATTTGGTAAATTAATTTTTGTTTATTGATGTAATTTTATAAAAGAAAATTGATTTTTTGTTTGTTTTTAAAATATTGATTTATTGATTAGTTCTTGATTCGAATTTGAAAATCAAATTAACATTTTTGCTTTGAATTTAAATTTAAGCCGAGAATGTTATAACATAAATTGCATAGAGATGATTATATTTTTGTTTAAGATTCTGAATTTCTACGAGGTCCTGGAAGAGTTCCAAATACGAATAAGCATAGTGTCGAGGGCTCGAATCCTATTTGGATGCATGCTTATGAAAACGAATGGTTCAAGAGCGATGAATCTATTAGGTGAGTTACAAAAAAAAAGAAAAATTGATTATTATAATGATGTGTTTTTTGTAAATGAGGATATTGTAATTAAATTTGTTGAATTTTTATAGCCATAATTCGGAAAGGGATTCTCTTGATGAAAATGCTGTTATTAATGAAGATAATATGAATGAAGTTAATAGAAATGGATTTCAGACTGAAGATAAACCTTATTATACACAGCATAGAGTAACATCGATATTTAAGTAAGGTTTTTTAAATTTTTAATTCTAAGAAAATTTTATTTGATTATAATTGAAATCTTATATTTATTTTAATTTTAAATATGCAGTGTTGAGACAGCAACATTGGATACAACGACCGAAGAGCCAAATGAAAATGGAATCAGTAATCGTAAGTCACCAATTCATCGAGGCAACAATCAAGTATTAAATAATCCACTTGTACAAAGCGTTGAAACAACAGAGCTCTGACAGTATAGAAAAAGGCGAAAACGTCGTAAGACAAGAGCCGATAAATTAAAAAAAATACGAGCTAATTTTTGTACATATTTTTAAAAATTGTGACTCAACTTACGAAAATGAACAATGAAAAATTTATTATTTATTTCAAGAAAGATATAACTTATACGTAATTTATTATTATTATTTATGCGATGTATCCGTTGATAGTATTTTCAAAGGATGTACACAAGGTGTAAATTTATAAAGTGTGTGTGTGTATACCAAGTGGCGAAATATGAATTATTGCCTTTCCTAAATATAAGTCCGAGCGTGACCTTTGTCATTAATAATAATAATAATAATTATAAGAATATTGTTTTTGAAGGAAGATTTGTAATTTTAAGTTAATGGTCGTATTTTGGATACGAATTAATTTGTGTGTATGTATGTTTGTGTGTATTTATAAGTTTGTAAATAATTAATTGTGTCTAGTTTTAAGTATTTTTTTTCTTCTTTTATATGACTGAAAATACTTTTTGATAATCAAATAAAAATCGTATATTGTTAATATTATTTTATTTTGATGTACTATTGAATACCTTATACACTATTTTCCCATTGATACTCCCAATTTCATAATTTTTACAATTCAAACAATTTCCCATAAAAACCCCAAATTATTAAATTTTTAATAAAAAAAAGTTTCTACCATAAAAGAGACTCTTGAAATTATAAATGTCCAAAAGAACAATATCCACCAAGGCGTAAAGAGTAAGAAAGCCAAGAGACGCAGTCGTAAAAAGAGTGATAAGATCGATAAAGAACCAAGGTATATATATACGAATATAAAAAAAAGACTAAGAACCAAAGTATAAAAGAAGAAAGAGAGAATCAGAAAGCAAAAAAGATTGACATCATACGATTGTCACGAATAAAGATTTTTTTTTCCTTCCAAGTCTGATAATATCCTTTACTTATACATACGCAAGTGCGAGTACGCACATAAGAATTCAAGAAAGAAGGTTGAAGTTACTTGAAATGTAGTGGAGGGTATATAGTAAAAGAGAGAGATGGAATGAGTATATAGGTAGGATAAGGGTATAAGGAAGAGGAGAGAAGGGGGGAGAGGCACTTTTGCCCTTATCGTCTTCCGTTAGGCTCGCGTGCAGAGCCGTATGCTAATAGGCTATATACACGTTGCTGCTGCTACTACTGCTACTACTTGCCTTATAGGAGAGCGAGTAGTGGACTATGGTCAGAGAGCTTGGCTTCCTTCTTCGACCTCGGCTAGAGTGTGTGTGTGTGTGTGTGTGTGTGTGTGTGTGTGTGTGTGTGTGTGTGTGTGTTCACGGATTTGCTTAGAAGCTAACGAAGGCTCTTGAGAGACTGCTATACGTATATAGAATTGGATTCGATGTTATTTCACTACTAAGGGATTTTTTTTGTTTTGATGATTTTTTGGGGAGTATTAATGGATTATTATGAATGTTTTTATTGTTGGGTTGGTTGAATATATATTTTTTAGCAAGTTTAAATAAATGTTGTGTAATTTAATTTTTTTTCTTTTTTTTTTGGTAGCCTCAAAAAATATTATCTGTAATACAAATATTAGTAATGATAAATTGCATCGTGTAATAAATAGAAGCTTATATAAAAAAAATAACTTTCTACGAGATTCTTATCAAAATAGCTCCCGAAACAATATTTTCTATCGCAGAATACAATCTTTACTTGTAAATATGAAATTTAATATCGTAAGTTATTAAGAACAGCAAAAAAAAAAAATAACAATTTGTGGTACTTGAGAAAGAGCAAAAGGTCAATAAATTCTTAAAAAAAAAAAAGAAAAGAAATCACGCGATTCCGTTACAAAAACTTGTCAGCGATCACTCTCTTTTTTAGTTCCTTACAAAATTTTACCTTACTATACTTACCCGCGAAGACTACTAATTTCACAAATTATTCTCAGAGTCTTGACTCATAAGCCCAAGGCCGGTACTTTACAAACTCCTTTACTCGCGTACTAGTACTTACAAGGTCCTCAAACATGAGTGATGACTCTACGAAAAACCCGCTGACTTTAAAACTAATGAGTCTCTTTCCCTTTCTTCCTTTTAGTGATTATGAAGTTCTCGTTAAATTATCTGAAGTAAGGCGTTAAAAATGAGCATTTTTTAAACTGTCAAAAGGTGTTTGCTTTTACTTGAGAGGGGGTTACATTAATTATTGAAAATTGTTTGATCAAGAAAAATTTTAAGTACGTGTGTATAATTTGTATCAAGCTTTGTAAACTCGTAACCACAAAAAAGAAAATACAATTTTTGAAATTCTTTAAAAAAAAAGAAAAGAAATAAATTATCCATTCAGATATATTTGAATTTCTAATAATTCAATATGCAAATTTAAAAAGATGCATATATAAGAGCAACAAGTTAATTCGATAAAACTTTTTTTTTAACGATATATTCAGATATCTTGTAGTCAGTGCAGTGATTCACTAGTATTTCACTAGTATCATAACTAATTTACAATTATAATAATATTAATTAAAGTTAGCTCACACCCTTAAATTCTCATATTTAAAATTAAAATCATCTCAAACTTAAACCATCAAAATCCTTCTCTTCCAATAACTACACCTTATACAATCAATAACCCATCATAAAAAATCATAAGAACAAAAAAAAAAAAAAAAAAAAAGAAAAAAATCTCTGTATAAACAAAAATCCACCAAAGCCCCAACACACACACACTAGTACTGTAAGCTATATACAACAAACCCCAGGTACTAGCCAGTACACACATATACACACACACGAGCCCTTATACACACTGCGGCTCGACTGGCCTAGATTCTCTACTCTTTCTCTCGTCCAGCCGTACTTGTATGTGCCCTACCGATTTTCTCTATCCCCTCTGTACATAATATCCACCTAGACGTTCACGCACACGCAGTAATGAACACACTTACACACTTCCAAGTACTATATACTCACCTCCTTATTGTTCGCCCTTTTTTCTTTTTACGTATAACCTGAACGACTGATATATAGATACCAGACTTGTAACGAAATATCATTCTAGTGTACACGTGCGCGTACGTATATAAGAAAAGGTAAAGAGATGCGGGAGAAAAGAATAAAGGTGAGTATACACTTACCTATATAGGTAGGGTAAGGTATAGGTATATATATATATAGGGAGAGGTGGCGAAAACGGTGAACGGCCAGTGGCTCGCTTGCGTGCTATAGTGTGTATAAGAAGGGGGGAAAGGGGGGGTTGTTGTATATAGATATATATTACCCATGAAAAACAGGTGGGGGGAGAGGTTAGGTATATAGGGGGTGAGAGAGGGTGGGCGCTTGGAAAAATGTCGGACATCGACCACCGGCCGCTCTTGGCTAGACGCATACATACATACATACATACGTATATTGAGCTTACCGGTGCTATACTACTATTGCTTTCAGGTGGTGGTGGCCAGTGTGGTCTGAACTGGTAAGACGTGTAGTTGTTGGACTAAGATACGAAGAATGTGAAATGTGATGTGAAACGGTGATTATTCGTTGGATGAATTTTGAAGATTTTTTTTTTTTGGAGAATTGTGAATTTGGTGGAAGAAGAGGGATAATGAATTGTAAGTGGTTGATGAAATTGATAGGAGTGCAATATGGGTTTTAAGGATAAACAAAGGATGATGTGTTTTGGATGTAAGGTAGTGATGTTATGTGATGATGATGAGCTTTTTTGGTGTAGGTAATGATTGATAATTAATTGGTGATGACAAGTGTAATATTGTTGAAGAAAATACTTTGTAGAGAGTTAAATTTGATAATAATAAATTGTAAGTGTTCTGGAGTTAAATATAATGTGGATGTATTAAGTCATGGGTTGAGATAGATATTTATTAATTATGAAAAATCGGTTTAAAATATTATATACGATAGTTATATATTGTAAGGATATTTTGTGAAAATAAATATACGTAAAAATATTCGTACACAAAGACATAATTTAGTTAATTTTTTTTTTTGTGAAAATGTATCATTAAACACTAGTTTTTAGAGTTTAAGATATCTTTATTAAAGTAATTCATTTTTAAATACTACGATTTTTTTTTCTCAAACAGTATATACTTGAAAGATTATAGAGTTAAAAAAGAAATTGCTCTCAAATGTTTTAAAGATATATGCACTAATTTATACATTGAGATATGGAATCTTTTCACACAAATCATGCAAGGAGAATTGCCTGCAGCGGATAAGTTACTTGGTATCATCATAAAGATAAGCTCAAATGTTCGAGGAAACAATCTGCTTTGAATGACAATTCAGGTAATTTTTTCTTTTCTTTCTTTTTGCTAAATTTTTATTTTAATTTTTAATGATAAAATGTTAAATCAATTACTCTGTTATTATCAATATTGATATTTCTTATTTATAAATAAATTATTGACAGTAATGCAATGCAATAAAATTACAAACTTTCACAAAGAGTATAAGTTTAAATTAAATAAATGTTTATACGAATAAAATTGTTTTTATACTTATAGTGTTATTTATAGCATTTGTTTCTAAAGATTTAAAAATAGACAAGCTATATAATAGCTTTATTAAAACTACAGTAGTTTTGTTATTTACGAACTACATAAGTATAAGATTTCAGTATATACCTTGATATTATAGTAAAAATACGTAATGTACAATCACTTAATATTTAATAAAAAAAAAAAAGAAATATAAATATTCAACTTTAATCCATTAAATTAATTTTTCTTATTGTCACCTCAAATATTACTATACACCATCCTAATGACATTCGTATTATAATATCTCGATTAAAAAAATGAAAAGTTTAACGATCGATCATATAAAGTAGAACTGGTACAAGCAAGAAACGCACACAGCAAACATTCACAACCTACCATCAACAAAATGATCTAACATCTCTTTCTCTCTCTCTCTCTCTCTCTTTCTTTCTCACACACGTCCCCATTGAGTCGCTTTTATACGCGTGACCTGACGATCTCGTGTCGAGAATTTCTATATGTACCTATACGCGCAGCAAACTTATAGTGTGTGTACAGATATTTAATCAGCCTACATTTTAACGTCCTGTGAAGCGCGACTTGTGCTGTAGGTTTGGTGTTATATAGTTAGATAATAAAGTGTATACATATATATATATTAGCAATAGTTAAATTACGTTCGGCCTAGTTTTTTTTTTTTATGCTCGTGACGATCGTTTGGTGAAAAATTTTCAAACCGACAAGAAGTTACTGGTTTACGGTGAGGGTTAGATATGGCTGTTGGATATTAAGATTTGTCGCATGATTAGATTTTAGGATAAGAGAAATATACATTTCGACGGCTCAGTCTTAAAGGTCGATGTCTTTGGTCAAAGGACAAATTTTATGATGTATGAATGGAAATTTGTTTTTTTTTTTTTTCATCGTACGATTATTTTTTTGATTTATTGTAATGATTATTGTAATCAATTTATTCATTTATTTATTTTTTATTTATTTTGTGATAATTTGTTTTTTATGACATGAATAATAAACAGGTTCTTATAATCGCACAGTAAATAAACAAATAAAACAAAAAAAAAAAATTCTTTGTTTTAAGTAGATATAGTCCGAGACTAGTCAGACAATGCCAAGTTTAAAAAGCGTCTGAGTAGGCAGACTTTTTTCCTTGAACTAAAAAAAAAAATAAAATTTTGCCTCCAAATATACTCGTAAAATGTAAACCAATTAAATTACCATCTTTCTAATAAAACTTTTTCAAAATGTTTATCAAAAATATCTCTTTAATTCAAAAAATAAAATTATAAACAACGCATAAACAAATAAAACAATAATAGTCATATAATATTACATTAAGATAATATTAAGATATTAAAGTGAAAATACAAACTGATTTTAGTACAAAGAGCTAAAATTACATGTCTGTTTATCCAACGAAAAATGCAGTTTACGGAACCACGAGGAGAGTATATAATGACGATTACATACGGAATGATCATCAAACATTAATACACGCTATTTCCAATGGCTCTATAGACATTTGAGTGCAATAGGTATATCTATACATATATACATTACACGTACCTAAACCACAAAGAGAGTAGAAAGGCGAAAACAAAGAAAAAGGTATAGAGAAACGACTTGAAATCGATTGCCGACGTCGACGGGTTGTTGCCCGATAGACTCTCGTTTTAATTTTTCATTTGCGGTAGTTGGCTTTAACTTAACTACTCTTACTTCTTCTTCTTCTTCTTCTTCTTCCTATTTCTCATAGTTTTCTTTAGCGCGTGGTAGTTTGCTTTATATACGCGTTTAATGTTATAGCAAGTGTTTCGCGTTTTTATTGATTTATTCTTGCATAGAGTATTGGGACGATTGGTTTTTCTGCGAATTTTTTTAGTGGTAATATATTTAGGGGTTGATTGTAAGTGATTACAAAATATTTTTGTTTTTAGAAAATTAAAATTTTAATTTTTAATTATTTTTGAAAAATTAAAAAAAAATTTCTTAAAAGATTTGTGATTTTTATAAGCATGTAAAATCGATTGCAATAAATAACAGATAAAAATAAAAGTTACTCTTTTTCAAACGAATATTGTGAATTTTACCAATTCAAATATAGAAAAAAAGTATACATTTTCGAAAAGCGATAGAATTGCCAATGTGCAAGAGTAAGGCTATAGTGAGAAAATTCAAAGTTTGAAAGAAATAATCGACTAGCTACACATATAATATGTGCTACTGTGACCCCCTTCCTATAGCACTAACCCCCCACAAACCGGCACTTTGAAAAATGGTCACGCATGAATTTCTGCTCTCTTACACACTGGACTCACTCCAGTCACGAAAGCCTTTAGATTTTATCGCTGGAGACTTGATTCTTTTTTTCCAAAGTTTTGCGAGGGAGATATATAGGGACTAGAGTAGAGTTATCGAATGGTCAGCTTATCACAGAAAATCTTATTACATTGGGGAGATATTTAATTTACAAGTTTTATTATTTTTTGATTTATTTTATTATTATTTATTTGAGGATTTAAGGGTAATGTTAATTTTTTACTTGCTTACTATAAAGTAGCGATAAACATGATGAATAAAAATTTATGAGATTAAAAAGTATCTTGATTGATAAGTACGATTAAATTTAAATATTCTATTTTAATTGGATTAATTGTTTGGCGCTTAATTATATTGTTGAAGATATTGCTTTAAGATATAGATATCTAGTTATTATAATTACATGTGATGAATTATAAAATGACTAGATGAAATTTTAAGTATCAGCAATTTTAAAATTTTGTTAAGTATTGTTAAGTAGACAAAGATATAAAAATCGATTACAATGTATAACTATAATAAAAATTTCATTATAAGTAGAAGCTTACTTACAATGAAGAAGCTCACGTGTGCATTATAAGTTAACTCGGTCGAGCAATCAAGTCTTAACATGTAATTAATTCATTAACTACAGTTTAAAATTTAAGTAATTTTTAATTCTTTTTATTGTGAATTTCTTTTTTTTATTCAAGGTTCTTCAATTACAGATTAAAGCTGAAATCGTTAACTCAATTGAGTATTTTATTATTAAAAGGAAATGTTTTAAATTATAGTTATTATATTTAAAAGTAGCATAAAAATGTAAAAAAACTGCTCGTAATAATAATTAACATAATCAAATAAATAATCAAAAAGATTGTAATATTATAAGAAATACCACGAATAAGCAATTATTACAAAAAAAAAAGAAATCTAGTTCACCAAACGTAACAATCACTCATAATCAATCTGTAACTACACCCTTTAATAATAAGCTTACTTAAGCTTTACATACATACGCATCTCATCATTTACAAATATCTAAAAAAAGAAAAAAAATAAATCAACTCGACCCACAATTCACTCTCGCATATTCTACCCTCATAAAAATCATAGAAAAATATAGGTACATATACAAGTAAAACGAGCAATTGTTCCGCTTACTAAAAATGAAAAGCGGCCACACCACGAAGAATAGTAAAGCCACAATTTTCCATAATCGCGTCAACTCAAGCCACTACCGACCACCACTACCACCCGGAAGCTTTCTGACCTACAAAACTCAATTTTCCATATATACATATCTGTATGTGCGTGGATAGCTTTGGTACCGTGTATAAATAATGCATAAAGGGAAAGGAAAGAGAGAGAGGGAGGGGAAAAAAGACCAAACGACGTCGAGTGCGTAACTATTTCAAGCTCTATGGAAAAGAGAGACAAAAAAAAGGGGGTCGTTGAAAACAGGTCTGTATTTAACTTATACGAGTCTACGAGTGTTTATCGATCGCAATATGTACAGTTAAGCGCGTGGGGCATTATATACGCGTATATATTATTGGGAATTTCAGGGTAAGAAAGCTTAAGGTAAAAGAGAAAAAAGGGGGAAGTTAGACCAAGTCAAGTACTTATATGTATATCGTCAGTTTGAATCTTTTCACGGCTCTCGTAAGCGAAAATGAACTTTTTTTTTCTTTTTCTCTTTCTATTATTCTCCCTCTATATTTTTTTTTTTTGTATTTTGCAAGTACGACCCTCTTCTCGTGCGAGTTAAACGAGTTAGAAAATGGGTATATAGAAACGGAAACTCTTAAGCTTTATTAGCTGAGCTTCGAAGAAAGTCGTTTATACGTAAAAAAAAAGAAAGTGGATAGGGAGACAGATCTATAATATTGGACTTTCTTAAGAATTACCCCTTTAGACTATTGAAAAATTTTCAAAGTTGCGCAATTTTTTTTTTTTACTTCTATTTCTGCAGTACCTACATAACGTAAGTCCTTCGAGTGAAATCATATATTTTCAAAGACTGACGCTTTCGAAGTACAATAACACTTAACTAACCGTTATCAGAATGCGCGAAAGAGAGAGAGAGAAAGAGAAAGAATAAACATGCGAAAGCTTATACCTACGTCGTTTCCTTGAAGTTTATTTTACCGACGACGTCAGCCGAAACGAAAATAAAAAAAATCGAACAAACTCTTAATACCAAGCACAGATATAATGAAAGTTTTATTTCTATATATATATTAAAATAAACATCGCGATATCGACGACAGAGTCCTTTGAAAGTCATTCTAAAAGTTTCTTTGCGATTCCCAACACGAGGAGGGTCATCTATATATATATTAACAGATGCATTGGTAAAAGATCGGATTGAAACAGCGTTGAGAGACATTTAAATAAAGGAAAAGCTGTCGGTATATATAGGTATAGGAGTTTGGTGTATGTGATTAACATTGGACATGCGGAAGTATAGAAAAGCACGTGCTGTGTTATACATACATTGAGAAGC
The DNA here is from genome assembly GCA_030522805.1 of Leptomastidea abnormis. Taxonomy (NCBI): domain Eukaryota; kingdom Metazoa; phylum Arthropoda; class Insecta; order Hymenoptera; family Encyrtidae; genus Leptomastidea; species Leptomastidea abnormis. Next base: position 35,252 of record JAPYZE010000323.1, read on the forward strand.
TATAAGAGATACCTTGATAAAGTTTTGGTTTGCACACGAGAGAAAGAGAGAGAGAGAGAGAGAGAGAGAGAGCATTGATTTTATGATCGTGAAACCAGGTCGCGCCAGAGAGAGCTCTCGATTCATTATGCAGGCGGGACGTAGTCGTTTCTTCTATCCCAAAGTTAGGCCCTTACGCTTAGCTGTGCTGTATGTAGTCCTTCTGCCAAGAGAGAAAGAGAGAGAGAGTAAGTCGTACGTGCTTGCCACACGCGCGTGGCGTTCCTCGCAAGGTTTGTTGGACCAAGCGGACTTGACTTAATCGACGCCCACGCTCCTGGGTTTTAGTCGTCTTTGATGGAGAACTACTTGCTTTTCCGCTCACTCTCTCTCTCACTCTCTTGCATAGTAACACACTCTGATACTTTCTCCTACTTTCGATGACTTTGATCGATTTGTGTACAGAATGGATTATTCTTGAGTTTATGTTTCTGTATACTGCATATGTAGATTTATGGTACTCACGCGAAATTATATATTTTTTTTTATTTTGATGCTCTTAATGAGACTTTTTCATGTTAGATAATTATTTATAAAAATTTATATGTCAAAAAAATTAAATCGGTTAATTTCAGAATGCAAATAGCAGAAAAATGGCTGAAGACGTGGATCTGTCTGAGCTTTATATTTGTGTGGACGCAAGCTGCGCGTCCACGTTTCGACGTCTCAACCGATATGGGTATGGTATTAATTCCGTCAAATGCCGAAGTCGATACTGCAATTTTTCGATTACGAGCTACCGATCAAGATGCCGATTTTCCACTGGTTTTCGAAATTATCAGTAAATAATAATACATTTAATTTTATAATTTTTCAAAAACATAACAATCATATACAATCTATCATTTTATATTTTATAAAAAAGTTATGACTCATGCAGATTTAATAACGATAACAACATCATTAATTTCAATTTCTCTCACACTTTGATTCACAGCAACAACATCGCCAGTAGTAAGAGTTGAAAATTTACCCTGTACCCTTTATAACAAAGTCTGTCAAGCAAATGTATTTCTTACCAGACGTTTAATAGCTGGTAGATTACATGACTTTGTAGTGAGGGTACGAGATTCAAAGGGTGATTCAAATTCGATGCAGGCTACGATATTGGTGACCAATGCAACAACGCCACGCGAAAAGATCTTCCCACACTTGCCCTCTTTGATTATGGTACCAGAGGTATATATAAATCTGAGCTTAATTATATAGTGGTTTTTGCGCATACACACACGTGCGTGAATAATAACGATATGAAATAAAAAAAAAAATACGTTAATGATCATGAGTTGGCAGAGATTATTTATATAAATTACTTTTTGGAAAAGTTGATTTTATGTTCATTGTTTTTTCTCAAGGATGCTAAACCGGAAAAGGAACTGGATTATCTTTTGGTCAATTCAAATCCATGGACTGGTAAACCTGTCTACATTGAATTATGGGTACAATTTTGATTTAATAAAATAAAAAAATCATTTAATAAAAATAAATAATTAATAAATAATAAAATTTTTTAGCAACCAAAAGAATTATTTAAAATAAGACAAAGACAAGTTGGTACACAAACCAAAGGTGTGATAACACTTATAGGCGAACTAGACTTCGAGACACAATCTATGTACACTTTGACTATGTACGCTACGGTAAGCATACTTACAGCAGCTATATGGTTTATATATAACAAAAGAACACGATGACACACTGATTCATCATTCATTCATAATCAAGCCTTTAGCAAACACGATTATAATACACGACAAATATACCTACTATAACAATATGGTTCTTTATAAACTTTTAAGCTATAGAATAGGATGTAACACTTGTAACAATTTAATAATTTGTTTATTCTTTTGTTAATAGGATCCTTATACGGAAATTGGAAAGGATACACGTAACATTGCTGGTGCTCACGTTGTCGTTATTGTTCAGGATGTTCAGGATGTACCACCTGTTTTTACACTTGCACCACCACTTACCAAAATTAATAATACGGTTAAACCTGTAAGTCTACTTGATTTATTTATTTTAATAAAAATTTTTTTGGGAATTGATAATTTTGTTTTTTTTTTATGATTACAGGGAGATGTGATATTACGTGTTCATGCTGAAGATGGTGATAAGGGTGTACCGCGAGAAGTTACCTATGGCCTTGTTTCAGAAGGCAATCCTTTCACTTCATTTTTTAACGTCTCCGAAACAACAGGTAAATCAAACTAACTTTCAAATACTTTTTCCATAGTCTATAATACAAAAACTTTACCACTACCAAACAATTTTATGAAAAATGTTTAAAAAAAAGTAATAGTAGTCGAACGACATTCCGAGCAACAGGCACGAAATGAAAGGGAAAAAAAAATTTGTACAATCGCTTTGGAATTTCGTTGTCTAGTTCTCTATACTTCTACCAAACCATACACACACAGATATATTATAAGCCACAAGACATTCACCCTTAACTTCCTAAATCTCATTAATCAAATTATTTAATTTGCATACGTAAAGCCACGTGCACAAAAGGGGAAAAAGAGAGGGTATATATATCACGCAAATCATTAATAGTGCAAGCACCCCACACACAAGCTATATAAGCGTATAGCTTAAGTCGCATATATATGCCGTTGGGAATAATAAAGGGTGAGACTTGAGATATCGATCGTGTCCTCTCTTCTTGTTAAAGTGGTGTGCCTTTTATGGTGCGCGAGTATCTTAGCTACTAACCAATATAAAGTATATGTGAGGGTGAAAATCGTAAAGAGATAAAGATCGATCAGTTTTTTTCTTTTGTTTATTTTGAAAGTTAAATGTTGGCATTTGATTTTTTGTTATTGTTATTGTTTTTTTTTCTAAATCTTTCATTAATAATTTTTATTTATAAATCGATATTACATTTTTATTTTATAAGCTTTTTTTGAAAAATAAAAATAAAGCAGAACTAAAATTATTTTAACAAATTCATACATGAATTAAATAAAAAAAAACTATATTTTTAACCGTATATATGTATATATGTATGTATTTTATACATACATCATACAAAAAATTTTTATAATACATTCAACCAACCTTGCATTATTGCACGTATACCTATAACGCTCTCTCAAAAAAAAAAAAGCAAGCAAAACAAATCTAAAAAATTAGCATCAGCAATAGAGCTCGTCACGAAAAAATGAAAACATAACCGACTGAAGTCCGCTTCAATTCAAACTCATACAATCACGGTACCTCTTATACTCTCGGTTAAAAATCCAAGTAAAAAAAAAGAAAAACACCGCATATATACATATATTCGCGTTCCGGTTATTCGCCGCAGTTTTAAACGAACGTTACTTGCATATGTTTTATTCATACGTAATGTAGACGGTGATATTGTACGCGTAAGGAAACAAAAAGAGAGAATATACTGCGTTGTAGAAAATCACATAAGAGAAATAGTGGGTATTATTCTAATGATGCTACGTGTAGTAAAAGCATTGCATGATTTTAATAACATGAAGAAATACTATATATATATATATATATTTGACGCTTGCATGATGTCGAGATATAAATTATAACAATGATAAAATCGGTGTTTAATTTTATTAATAAAGTAAAAATCTATTGTTTTTAATTTTTTTTTTTTATTGATTTACAGGTGAAATTACATTAGCTCGACCTTTGGAAGAGTTAACACAAATAACTCACGTGGGTGCACCGATTGTATTGAAAATAGTAGCTGAGGAAATAAGAAGTTCGAGGGATGAACCACCAGCACAAGCTACTGTCGTCGAGCTTGGATTGCTTCTTGGAGAACCGGGGAATAGTCCACCGTATTTCGAAAGTGATAAGTCGGTACCTAATTTAAAAAATTAAAAGAACATTCACTAAAAATGATCTCCAAATTAAATTTTCATTTGTAAAAAAAAGATCATTAAACAATTTAAATTATGTTTTTCTAATTTTACAGTTACGTAGCTTGGATTAATGAAAATGCGGAACCAGGAACAGCTATTATGTTCTCAGAAGCTTATTCAACAATTGTCAGAGATGAAGACATTGGAAAAGCTGGAGTCTTTGCTTTGACCCTTGAAAATAACAATGGGACCTTTGAAATTAGTCCTGCCGTAGGAGAAAAAGTAGTTAATTTTCTTATCACAGTTCGTGACAATACACTCATTGATTATGAAAAATTTAAGAGTCTACGATTTAAAGTGAGTTCATTTTTAATTTATTTTAATGATTAATTTAAAAAAACTTAAGTTACATAATTCATATAACTTTTAGATCCGCGCACAAGAAGTGGGACCAGCAACAAATTTATCAGCATCTGTGTATGTTACAATTTTTTTAAGAGACGTCAACGACAATATTCCAGTGTTTGATGCTGCAATTTACGAAGTTACTTTATCCGAAAATCCAAGTGCTGGTACGCGAGTTGCTCAAGTAAGTTCATTATTTAAATTGTACCAACGACTATTAAACAAAAATCAAAATTACTTCATAAAAAAATATTGTTCATTTAGGTCCATGCAACTGACGCAGACACAGGTATTTTTGGTAAAATCCAATACACGCGTATAATCGGTGATGGTAGCGAAGCTTTCGACATCAATCCAGACAGTGGTGTGATCACGGTATCAATGGGTTCGGTACTCGATCGCGAGCAGACTTCTCGAATGGAATTAAGCATCGAAGCAAAAGACGAAGAAGGTCGAGGATTACGTGGCACAGCAACTTTAATCATCAATTTACTCGACGTCAATGACAATCCGCCAATTTTCGAACGAGGGACCTATGAGTTTTTGTTGAATAGCGAGCTTACAAATTTTACCATGCCTGCTATTATTAAAGTATGTTACATTTTCAAATCTTCAATAGCAGAAGAAACGAAAATATAATTTTAAAATTACAGGCATACGATGCTGATGCAGAGCCACCCAATAATGTCGTACGGTACGAGATAATCCACGGTAATTACGATGACAAATTCCAACTAAACGATGAAACGGGTGAACTAACGTTACGTGAAGCTATTGGCAAAGGTAGAAAACCGCGTAGAAAACGAGATATTCAACGAACCAATCCAACGTTTAATTTAAGAAAACAGTTTCGTAAGGCTAGAATTGAAAGTCTGGACGAGACGATAAATGCTACCGAAATGATCAATGCAACGAATGACTCTTCTTTTCGTGATTTTCATTTGATCGATAATTTAACGGAAATCGATCTTGATGCACAAAATCAGAGCAGACGTAGACGTGCAGAAGATACTCCACTTTTTATACTCACTGCTAGAGCTTACGATTTAGGTAAATTTGTTAAGCATCTATATTTATCTGAACACAAAAATTTATAATTGTATAAATAATCTTTCTTTAAACTTATATCATTTTTAGGCGTACCACATCTTTCTAACTTAGCACAAATACGTATAATGCGACCTATGTCAGCATCCGCACGTACCGTTACATTTGTCATGCCTGGAGAAAATCCTGATCCAACAAAAACCGCCGAAACTCTGGCTACTATAACAGGTAGTCGAGTTGTCATACAAGAGATCAAGCCTTACATTTCTGAGAGCGAACCAGGTACAACTGCTGACGTAGGAAAAAGGTACGTTTATATAATTATGACAATAAAAATCACAACTTATTACACAAATATTTTTATAAAACACAAATATCATTTGTAATTCGTTGAATAAAATTTTAGAAGCGTAGTTATTGCGAGAGTAGAGCATGGCTTACCAGGAACAATAGTCGACGTTGACAAAATTCGAGAAATATTGGCTGCTAATGGTTTTGGTATAATCAGCGGTATGGATAATGTTGGTAGTGATCACGTACCGAGACCAAATTTTGATACTACACCGGATTATGATTCTAATGGAAGGAGTAGAAATACAACTATAGATGCTCTGGCGAACGAGGAAGTCGTAAGTTATATTATTTTTAAAAATACATGATATTGTCATTGTCAAATGATTATTAACGTATTATTTTTATCAGACTGTATACAAAGCTGAAAATAAACTACTGACTTGGCTGCTTATTCTACTGGCTCTATTGCTTCTAATTACGCTGATTACCCTTATCTCCTGCTGCATCTGTCCAACTTGTCCGTTCTACATGGAACCCCGAAAAAGACGAATACACTCTTCGGAGACACTGGTAGTGCATTCGGGTGGAAGACCTAAACGCCATTTACATCGCAAGCCAATCAAAATAATCGGTGGTAATTTTCTTTTTTGACTAAAGCAATGATATTCTCTTTAAAGATTTTAATAATGGTTAATGAATCACTGATTGACAGGATACAATGGAGAACGTAAGGAGGCTTGGAGCGCTGATCCAAACCGTCAACAATGGCAGTTCAATCGTCGTAACACGATGAATCCAGGTATAGCCTCACTACCAGGTGACGTGGCGCCAGGCCAGTCGCATGCAGTTCAAGAGCATCCTTCATCGCTACATGGCTTTGAAACCAGTGGCTACGGAGAAACTAAACAAACTGCTGCACAACAAACACAACCAGCAGCCCAAGGTCAACAGTCAAATCAACAAGTTGGTCGAGGAGACGAGCGAATCTACATGGAAGATATGGAGGGTCAGCAGAACCGCAGTTACGAGCAAGCCGAGCTGGATTCGCTGAGAAGACACGAACTTGAACGTGGTAGTGATACGGCATTACGAGATGAGGTACTAGCTGCTCGCCAGGAACGGATACGCGAGCAGCACTTCTACCGTGATGGCAATGCTGAAGTGCTCAGACTGATAACTCGTGGGGAAATTGAGAATCATCAGAAGGAATTTAGGAATCGAGCGGTAGGTCGCTTCCTATAAGGCTTGCATGAAAGAAAAGTTTTTTGTTTTTTTCTTTTGGCTATCACTATGATAGGGCTTTGTGTGTGAGTCACTATGGTTTGACATCGAAATTCTTAGAGGGATCTCTACCATCCTAACGGTAAGGATATTCTACTACAGCGTTTTATCGAGGACCAGAAGCTACGACGTAATCAGGATCCACGAGATAATTATCATGATAATTATCATGAGGTTGATCTTGATCAAAGTTTGGAATCACATCGGAGACCTAATGAACCTGTGGAAATACTTATTCTACCGGAGCGTTTGGAGATGCAACAACAACCAAGCTACGGCCATAGACAACATCAGGATCAAATGGTAATATTTGTACTTGTATTACAATCGATTAAAATGCAAACGCAGATTTTTAACTATAACTAAGTATTTAAAATGAATAACAACACACTCAACATAGACCCCTAGTTCCCAAATTTTACAATACCAGATTAAATAAAATCTACATTATAACACATAAATTACACGCCCTTGTACACGAAACACTATCAGAGACTGATTGCCGATCGCAATTACAATTATGCGAGTTTCAAGAAACTCGATGATGAGACTGAGTATCGTATTCGTGGTATACAGCGAGTTACGTTGAGGGATGCCGATACACTGGTAGGAGAGACTTCAAGAAGTGGAGAGAATACATCACGACGAGACGGTCAGCCTCATTACAGGGTTCACGACGCCGAGCTTCTGAGGCAAAATGCTTTACTAACGAGGCTATTGTTGGAGAAGGAAGCGCAACACTTGCATGTTCCGGTTATCGATAGCTCAAGCTTTCTTGAGACACAAAGTCTTCCAGGTAAAGTTGAATCATTAGATTAAAGAAACAATAGTTAATGTATACCGTTAAAATGATAATTATTGTTTGATTAAAGGACATGTAGCTATAGCTACACAGACGGATCGTACAACTTCAACGCAGACGGAATTTTTTGCCCGGAGTAGAAGTGACAATGAGGAGTCAGAGGAAGATCCACGAAGCCGTAGAAAAGCAAAGTTTAAAGGAAGAATTGAGACGACAGAGGACTTTAAGAAAATGAAGACGGTATGGGTGAAGACTCCAATACCCGAGGAGAGTCGTAATCAAAGTGGTACTAGGAGATCAGCTCCTGTAAGAACGAAAATTGAAGTTATGGAAAGCAAGAAAATATCAATTACACCAGATGCGCTAAATGGTAATTCAAACTCGACGAAATCTGGTGAATCTGATGGTAATGAGGATGACGACGATGAAAAGATATTGAGGCAAATAGCTAAGCAGGACAAAACGTCAAAGCCTCATAAAATATTATCAAAAACGTTAGTTTGTACTAGCAAAAAGAAAGTTAGCGAAACAAGGCCTAACGATGACTCAACAACTCCATCACCAGAAAACAAGGATAAAAAAATTGTGGCAAAAAGTAAAATTCGTAAGAAACCAGAAAAACCACAACGAAGTAAAAAACAAGATAATAAAAGTACGGACTCAGAAAAAAATCATTTTATGGAACCTAGTTTTCGCGTATTAGAAAGAGAAATAAGTAGCATTCATCATAAGATCCGTCAATTTGGTGATAAAAAATTAAAAATTCTTAAAAAGGGTTCTGGTAAAAAGAATTCAGAAGATGATAATGGTAACGGTTGCGATATGTCGAAATACGAGGTAACATCAAAACAAACAAAAAAATGTGTATCTCGAGAGACAAGTCCCAAGAAAATTACTGTTGAACAGAAGTCAAAACCGAATGATGATGATTCGCGTGCTAAAGAATCTAGGTCGACAAAAGAACCTCAACCGCATACAAGTAGTTCAGATTTTGAAGATTTTGGAACTGCAAAAGATCAAGCTGGACACTTTAATGGAAAAACTGCACAGAGCGAGATTCCCAAGATGCAAACAAGAAGTCGATCAGAACTGAGAAGACAAACACACTTAGAGAATTCTGATACAAAATCTAGTAGTAACGGAAACGGAAGATCAGATGACAGTGAGAGTAAAATGAAGGACAGCTCGTTATCTCCACCTGACTTTACTTCCAGCACATCAAAAAGTCCCACTAAACAGCAGAGATATAACGATAATGAAAAATTGAAAAAACAACAACAGGATAAGAAAAGCTTACAAAGCCAGAAGGTTATTAAAAGACCAATCAAGTCAAATGGTACTACGACTGAGGGTAAGAAAAAAGCGACATCTGGAGTATCGAAAACTGAAGAGGAAAGGAGACAAGCAAAACGGGATGAGACGAAATCGACAACAAGTGTAAGCACAAAATTAACTGCTTCAGATGAAGGTGAATCAAGAACTGATATGTCGCCAGCTCGAAATCCAATGAACATAGATATGGATAAACTAGCACAAGATGTAAGAGATGTCGTTGAAAAGGAAATATCGTCGTTAACGCAGGCGGCAAAAGATGCTGTGAATATGAACAAAACTGATAATTCTGATGTTGATAGGAGAAATGAATCTCCGACTAAATCAAGAGACATGAGAAAAAGTCGATCTGCGATGGATGATAAGGGTCAAGGTCAATCTGTTAATGGCAAATATAAAATGTCAAAGTCCTTGGAGATTAGAGAAAGGAAAGAACATGGGAGACAGCAGAAGGGTAAATTTAAGTCGGTTGATCTTGGATCACCAACAAAGCAGAAACCTGACGATGCAATATCTTTTATAGTGATTGAAAACAATAGAACTGCCTTGAGTGCGGCTGATCATAGTAAGAAATATGAAAATCATGTTAAAAGCTCGATTGTTATGGAAAAGAGTAAAGCTGACAATTCGAATGGTAACGAACACAAGCAATTAGAAAAAATTTTAATTTCTAAAGATAATGGGGTGAAAATATTATCTGAAAAAACACCTGCTGATGATCAATGTTTGTCCGAGGTAATTAATGACCTTACGAAGACTGCGCCTGATACAATTACCGAGACTACTGTTATTGTTCTTAGTGCAAGTACAGAAATTAGGAAATCTGACGATAAAAATGATGTTAAAATGATTACTGGTAATGAGTGTCAAAATAATGTAGCAAATGAAATTGACTTTATTACTGGTAACAATATAATTGATCAAATTAACGGTACAAATGGTCATTTAACCCGAGCAATCGAAGGCACGGAAAAAAATACTATTGATAAAATAGACGATATGAATAAATTGTTAACTGATGAAATGGATGAAACTAAAAAAGTTATTATAAAGGCAATTAGTGATATGGGAAAAATAGCATCTGATCAAATTGAAGGAAATGAAAAATCTTTGCTCGATGGAACGACAAATTCGGAAAATGTTTTATCTGAAAAAATTGAAATGGTTTCTAAAAATGGTGAATTACAAATAAATTATGAAAAAATAACATCGGATAAGAATAACGATGACATGAATGATAAAAAAACAACTGAAGAAGGAACCGTGGATTTAAATTCCGACACTTTAACAATTGCATCTACAAGTTATCTTGATACAACAGAAGAGGAAAGTGATAAAAAAATTCGAAATATTCCAAGTCCAGTAAATCAAGAATTAATCGATACAAGTGACAAAAAACCAAATGAAACTTCACATAAAACCGAAACATCAGTTTCTATTGTTGTTACAACGGAAAAAAACGAAACTATCAAAGAAGGGCTTGAAAGTAAAATGGAACAGCAAGGAAGTTCAACACAAGAAAATCAAATGAAAGGAGAATCGATATGTATTTCAAGCAGTCCGCCAAACGGGACTGGGACAAGAGTAACTACTGAGTCGAGGCAAACACTGAAGGCGGAGATACGCGAGAGTCGTATAAATAATGGAAATTCCAGTTGGGTGGACGATTCAAATAAGGTTGTATCGCCGTCAGAAAGAAGCAAGTTAAAACAAGCTCTAGAAGCCGAGAGAGAGGGAGATGTGCAAATCAACGAAAACAAACCCACTTCAGCTCGCTATTCGAATAAAGCGAACGAAAGGTCGGACGATAGGACACGAGGTCGAGGAAATGGCAGCGAAAAGAAATCAGGAAACGGAGGAGGAGGAGGAAATCGAGCGACGACATTTCCCGCATCTAAGCAGCCCGAGGCACCGATTTTCAAAATCACCAACGCCTTAGCTGACGATACTACAGTGACGACAATGAGCGACGAAGAGGATGAAGAAGATTCATCGAGCGCAAGCGACGTATCGAACAAAACGGCTTTACAAACTCGACTTTACGAGACACCCCGACATTCAATTTCATCGGAGGGTGGTGATACTATAACCGAGAGTACTGGAATTTCAAAGTCTTGCGTCAAATCGGACGGAAAAGCTCGGCAAAAGTGGAGCCCTATGATGATGGAGTCGTCGTCGTCGTCGTCAGCTACAGTTGGCAATCCGCTTTTACGTGTGCAACCAAGCGGATCAAGGGAATCCCCTAAATCCCCAACGATTTTTACTTTGAATGGTATCGAGGCGCCAAAGTCAGCAATGCCTGGAAGTGATGAGACTACTGGCTTGATCTTGGGTAAGCTTGAATTCGATCAGGCGAAAGGGAGAAAGTCACCCGTAAGGGTGGGTAGTAATAGTAACTGTGAAGCTACGACAAAGTCGACGAAATCAACGAGACAGACCGAAGAGTTTTTGGAGGTTCGTTTATATAATTATGTATATTTATTTTACTTAAAAGCTTTACTTTAATTTTTTTTTAATACTTTATTGAGCGTAAAAATAGATTATTTTTATTGTACAAAATAATAGTAATTTTTTTTAATAAAATTAATACAATATATTTATGTGTAACAATAACATATAATTATAAATTATAATTAAAATAAACAATTTATTCGCGTATACATATTTTTCTAAAAATATACCTTACGATCAATAAACGTTTTAAATTGTATATAGCACTATAAACACCAATTCCTTTAAATTCTCAACTATTACAATAGCATGCATACATATATATATATATATATATATATACATCTTGAAAATCTAGGTCTCTCTCACATACATACATATATATGTAAAATATCACTAAGCAACGGTATATATAATCACTTTACCTTTATACACCCAAAAACAGTGCAGTACAGAACGAAGTAAGCATCATCGTACAAACGGTCGTCCAGTCGTCGTTGCAGTTAAACGTAAGGAACATCATCATCTTAGTACCACAACAGATCATCATTACAGTACTACTACTACTACTACCGAGCACAGAGAAACTACCAAGCACAAATCATTATCACCAAGACGCGATAAACACGAGGAGCGCACACGAATGACCAGCACAAATAATACAAGCGAACAGAAAAAGTTAGATGTAGTTAGATCGAAGCAATTAAAACCACAGTCCAGTCCGCAGAAACGCTTACGACCTGAAGAAGTATCGCCAGCTAAAACACGAGCCGAGGAGTCAGCTTCGCCAGCTCAATCAGCAAGGACCGAGGACTCTACTTCCACTACTACGGCTAAAGTGATCGATCATGGCAAGGATCCCGAGATCGCTAATGCTCGTTCGCGTTACATGGCTTGGTACCAGCAGAAGCGTTCCGAGATGGAGCGTAAGCGTAAAAATGCACCGGAAGAGGAATCGCGAAGTCGTCCTGCTAGGAGGACGCTTGCTAGAATTCGTAAGCCTAAACCTAACGAGGATGGAGGTAAACCGGAAGACGAGGTCAAGGTAAGTACTATTATATGTTTTTGTATTTTTAGAACTGTAGCAATGTAAATGTTATTCAACTGAAATCGTTAGGGAGAAAAAGAATCGAAAGACGCGAAGCAAGCGATTGATGCAAGTGGACCAAGGATCAGTAGATTACGTATCCGACCGCTGGTAAACGTCGAGTCCGAGCAGTTAAAGGCAATTGTTCGCCAAGGTAGGAAATTACGTAAGGCCGAGGCCACTAAATCCGAGGATGATCTACCGGTACAAATATTTGTACCCGATCGTCCAGCACCTGAACAAAAATCCGAGCCTCGTCATCATCTTTTACAACATTCGGAATATAAGTATGAGAGAACGCCTGCACTACCGCCTGTACCGGCTATGCCATTTTTTTTACATCCACCACCACCGCCACCTCATCCATCGCCTGAACATTTTCAGGTGAGCGATATAAATTATATTCTTAGTTTACTATGCATTTATTCTTTGACTTAGTTTTTGTTTCGAAATTTATGTATTATTTTATATTGTTTATTTTCAAGTTTGTAGTATATATTTTAATATTTTGCTCTTAAAACTTTAGTTTTAACTCTTTGGTAATTACAAGTTTTGTTTGTTACTTCGTTGATTTTCTTACTGTGGATTTATATTTATTTATTTTTGTTTTGATACCGACAGTTTGTTAGTTTAATACTTGCAAGTTTTGTTTAAAGACTGGATAAAGTTTGAATTTTGGATAATCCAGCTACGTTTTCAAACTTTGTTAAAGTAATGAAATTCAAGATTAATGAAAAAGAAATAGGATTTTTTTTTCTTTAAAACAACTTATTGATTTTTATTTATTTTTTATTTTTAAGTCGTTATCCTTGATGTATAAGTAATTTAATTATTTTAGTTAAATTTGAATTAACTTTTAAACAAAATTTTTTTTTATTTACAGCAACATTCGTTATATGATCTAAAAATAAATATTTGAATGTCGCGAATTGAATATTTTTTAAATAATTTTATTTTCACTCTAATCTACAATTTAAAATTTTTAAATTTGATTTATAATTTTTCTCCTTTTTTACGACAGCTGATTGGCCGAGTCAAGAGAGCGCGCTTACGACATAAGTATAATAAGAGTTAAAACGCCCAATATATTCTTTGCTTCCCCGAAGAAGACCTACACCTCGGTCATTTTCGGCTCGATAAGGCCGACAGTCCTTATATCTTTTAGAGACATCAGATTTGCCACTCACACATTCTTGGAAGAGACCCTCTTTGCGATACAAAGTTTAATGGAGTACTTGCTCCAGCTGGTAAAATTTCTAGTCGGTGTATTATTATCATAATCATCCCACGTACATTTGTTTTTTTCCTATCACCCTTTCCTGACTTTTTCGCATTTGCTCAAGGCCTGGAGGCCTTGTGGGATGGGGACAACCCCCAGGAAAACTCTTAAAAGAGAAAATTTTGATATAAAACCCCATTTCATATTTTTTGAAACACCAGGATTCAATTTTCACCAAGAAAAAAATTATGCGATTTTTTGCTCAAATCCCGACCTCTTAAACGGCGTTGTCTTAGAGGGCAAAAACACTAACAACTGAGCCAACGACGCTTTCTGATTTTTAAATTATTAAAATAATACTAAAAATAGTTGTATCGAATAATAAAAAAATTAACATATTACAATTTTTTGTGTATACACAGGACGATCTATCAGACTGCAGACGATTAGACGACGATCTCGACTCGGGAATTGCGGTGTCTATGCAAGGAGGTACAACTCGTCTGAGGCATCAACAACTGCTTGAAAAGAAAAGCGTCTTTGACATCGCCTACAACGAAGCTGCACCAGCACAGCTGCGTTCAGATAGTAGTACTCCACCCTCCTAAATTTTCTTTTCTTTCTCCCTACCTTTCTCTCTCTTTTTCATTCTGTAACGATAATATCTGAATTGTCAATAAGTTTTCGCATACGCGAATAAAGTACTGAAATTTTATCCGTCCATTATAAACGTTCATTATAATCGTTACTTTGATCATTTTACGAATTTCTTTCCAATTATCATCTTTGCTCGAGCTTTTTCCGCGAAGTAAGCGTTTAATATTGAAATGATAACTGCGAGATTATTTAATTGATGAGCAAACGTAAGACGAGCTTTTATCGATTGTCAAAAGAAAAATTTTGAGATTTCAAAATTGATCTCATATTTTATATAATATAATTGCAATCGATGATTATTTGTATAAAAATAAAGTAAAATGTATAGTATGTTATATTAAAGTTATATTCATATAGCTTATTGTAGTTATTGTACAGTATTCATTATATTATATTAAATGTGTCCGTAGTAAGCTGATCACATCGATAAAAACGATGTTGTTCTTTATTTGTAAAAGAATTTTCGATTAATTTAATAAAAAAAAAATATCATTATACGAACATTTACATTGGAGATACTAATGAAAAATTGTAGCACAAAATATTTTATAACGAAGAATAAATGAAACATAATAATAAATAATAATAATTAAATAAAAAAGATTCATAATAATTTTCTTGTAAATATACATCCTCTTTCATGTTATTTTATAACTGATTAACATAATTCCATATAAAAGAAAAAAAAAATCGCTCAAAATTATCAAACATTTTTTTTTAATGTTTTTTCAAAGTATTTCTAATGTTCAATACAAATAAATATATAATACTTATGATAAATAATATGTTGTTACCTGTGTCTTAAATAAATTTATTATAAATAAACTTTTATTGAAAAAAAAACATATTATTAAATTTGTTTACTTCCTATCTCAAAAAATCCTATTTAAAAAAAAAAAAAATTAAACATATCCTTACGTAAATATTTTTCATCAAAGTAAGTACAAATCTTCCTTCACTCAACACACAAAAAGCCGTATATATAAAGTACTCTCATTCTCTCTCTTGTATACAGTCACGTATACATGAGCGCCTGTGCCATATACTGAAAAGGCAAGAAGTAAGCGCAGCACTTGGCGATCGCGAGTTTATATATATATACGAAGGAGGTGGGAGGAAGAAAGGAAGAAAGGGTCGGTCGGTCGGTTGGTCGTTGCATATATATACCAGCTGCAACTTTGGTACAGCTCCGCGACTTCATCTTGTCCGGGTTGCTTGCCTAGGCCAGGCCTAACCGCGTCTCGTTGCGAATCTTTCATTCGAAGCAATCCTGACCCTCGTTTGCATTTACAAAATACGTGTATAGGTATAGATATAGCGTTTTTTTTGTATTATATATATGGTGTATCTAATAAAAGGAACGCGATGCTGGGGGTAAACGTAACCGGAGGCTGGTAAATCTTTGGCTCGGGAGAACAGACGATCGAGGAGAGCTTAATGTGTACTATACTATACCTATACTACTGTGTTGTACTATACTGCTTTTTATGCTCTTTTTTTTATTCGCTTTGTTCTTTTCTTTCTCGAGGATGTATATATGGGCGTGTGTACGAGCTTGGGCAATACATATACAGTCTTTGCTTGGTTTCCTCGGCGTGTGTTCATACTGGTTTGAGCTCCGCCCATTATATGATATTGTATGTGGGTATATATTATGGGCTGGATTTGGAACAATTATTTGCTGCGGTTATAGTTTTATTCTTTATTAGATTTCGAATAATTTAACATTATTTTTAAATATTAAATTTGAAAGAACATAATATTTTTATTTTTATATTTTATTAAATTGTTTGAATAAATCAGATTGCAATTTTAATATAATTTTACTGTAATCTTGCTAAATTTTAATAATCGATTTTGCAATAATATATTATCAGTCACATATTCTTTATTTAATTATATTATCAATTGTAAATCGTGCGTATATGAGCTTTGTGTCACACGTGGCAGACGATTATTTATATACATTTAATTTATGCTATCTCGCAATTAACATTGTAAACATTTTTTATTTAATCATAAAAAAGAAAAAGATGCATATATATTATCTTTTTGATGAATCCTATGAATAGTTTTATCGTTTTTTAATAATTATAAAATCAGTTTTTCATAATTTATACATTTTACACAAAAACGTTTTTTAGAAAAATTTTTATGACGGTAAAGATTTTGTAATGTTACACAAGAAACCCAAGAGTAAATCTTTAAAAGTGACTTAAATTGTAATCAAATAATATAATATTCATATTCAAGTGATATGAAAATTTTACTTTCATACCTTATTTTTAATACTTTAATTTTAATTTAATATTCTGAAAATTTTCGCCGTCTTATGATATTTACACAAAGTCTGGTAGCTTTGATTAACATAATAAAGTCGGTCTAATCATTTGATTAAACAAATTATACAAATCAAAAAGTAATTTTAAAAGTTCGCCGTTTTAAACAGACATATAAAACTTTAATTAGATCATTAGATTTACCTAATAATACTAAAAAGATAATGTAAAATTTAATCGAATCATTAATTATTATTGAGATAAATTTTTTTTTTCAGCAAATGACCTTAACTCTTATAGTATTTGTCTAATATTTAACTTATTTTACATATTCTCATAAAGAACAAGTTAATATACAACAAAATTAAATTAAAATCTTTTAACAATTTCACGAAAATTATTCGATTGTGATAAAAAAATTTTTTTTTTTAAATTAAAATTATACATCAAAATATTATAAAACAATAAATATTATAAAAAAAAATAAAATTAAAATTGCAATAAATTAATCCAATAACAATTCCTTAAATAACCCTAACATCATTCCAAAAAAAAAATCTCAATATATCCAACCAAACCATCAGTATATCTAACACTATATTACTATATATAAAGCCAATTCAGCTCACAAGTATATATAAGTATACCTCTATAGCGCAGCAATATCGCGGCACGTTCATATAACAGTAACTAACACCCACAAAACTCTTTCTCTCTTCATAACTTCTGTTCTCCGGATAGCGGCACACGTCAGTGGCCGGCCGTTTGCGACACATTCAGCCTCAACTCGCAACAAGAGGAAAAGCCGGTACCATACTCATGCAATATTATAGCATGTATATACACATATACACGTATAAGTATATAAATAGTACACGCGCAAAAGCGCACGAGAGCTGGCAACAGCTCTCTTACAATTTCAATGTGTTCGCTTTACGTATATATATACACGTATGTATATAGTTATATATACGCCTACGCTATTGTATCATATAAGCCAGACGAGACTAGACATCACCGTTGACGAGGTCGCTACTTTGATTTTCTTATCGCGGTATACAAATATCATAGCGGCTTTTTTAATTTCGTTTTGTTTAAATAAAAAAAAAGAGATATTTAATTACATTTATTAATAATGATTATCACGTGTTAGTTTTTTTTTTATTTTACTGATAAAAATGGAATATTTAATTATGAAATGGATAAAAAGTAGGTAGATACTAGTGTTCGTTTGTTAAATGTATAAAGAGAGAAGCTTTTGAGTATAGCAGCTTGTATAGATACAGAAACATTGTTGCAAGAAACTTTTCTCAATGTTAAAATTATTATCAATTTAAATAATTTAAATAGCACATGTATAATAATATATCTGTCTTATTAGACACCAGCTGTGTGTCTGGATAGTAGAACAAATTTATAAAGTTGCTCTTCTCAACTACACAATCATACTTTAATTTCTTAAAATATAGATCACAAGAATTAAAACCGATAGGAACTTTTTTTACTTTTTCTTTGTTGATCTATGAAAAACAAATACAATTTATCGCAAAGTTTTGGAATGTTAATTGTCGTTAATAAAACGGTCCGCATGTTGCTGTGGCAACGGCTAACAGAGATGAGAAGAGGCTGTTCTTTCTCTCTTTTACCTCTCTCTCTCTCTCTCTCTCTCTCTATCTCTCTCTTGGTGCCTCTTCGATAACGAAAGAGAGAAAATAATACGCGAGAGGTGCAAGTGAAAGAGAGATATAAAGAGTGGGAGGAGGAGAAGGAAGAGGGAGAGCTGGCCAGGTGAACGTTGGCGAACGAAGCGTATACTGTGCGAGGAGATGAAGGAGAATGAGAAAAAAAACGATGCGAATATTTACGTTGATATAGCAAATGCTTTGGGTATTGCTATTGGTTTATTTTTGATTATTACATGTATATTTTCAGGATTATTGGTCATTTTTATGTGTGGTGTTACATATTTTATGGTTATAGCTTGATCTTATAAAACTGATCTGTGACTCTTCCTTTTTTTTTATGGGTTATTGTTATAATGGTGTAGTTAAAAAAATAATAGTAGAGAAGAGATTGCAAATTTGGTTTTATGAGTATTAATTTGTTATTTTGTTGGTGGGATAATATATGACTTGCTCGTAAAATATGGCAGATTATGTACGTTTATTTTATGGAAAGTTTTTTTTTGTGTTTGTATGAAGAAATATATGTGTGGAATGAATGTTAAGAGTTAGTTTTTTGATTGAGAATTAAAAATTAAGATAAAGTATGTTAATGTGATAATTAATATAATTTATTGTTTTATTTTTCAATTAAATTGATAAAATTAAAAAAATATTACTTCTGTAAATTAAAATGTAGTAAAATAAATCATTATTTTATTAATGATTAAAATGTTTAGAAAATGATTCATTTAAAGCAATTTATATTGCCAAGATGTTATTTGTAAAATTTAAATTCAAAATGAGACTGTAATTAAATTTTTTATTATTTTTTTAAAATATTCTCTTTTCTTTACCCATCTTTTATAATAACGATATATATTTTGGTATATAAAATTTATCAAATCGATAAGTATTTTAAAGCAATAAATTTAAAAATCTTAATATTTATTAGTTTTCAAAACTATATTTATAATCATCAGCAAACTTTTTACAAAAATAAATCCACAAAAATCCTACAATTTTTATTTTTATCCAAAATTCACCAGAAATAGCTATTCTCTATGGTACCACACAAACGAACATAGAATCATCAAAATCATCAAAACTCAAACTCATAATGAGTTTTAAACAACCCACACATAAAATTTATATCAACCACATAAAAGAAAAAATAAAACCCTTCCCTAACATCCCTTACCTACCCTTACTTTTCAGACATCCAATGACTTTCAATTCAAAATCATCAAGTCATCCTATCTCCAAAAAATACACTCCACGTAGTTTGATGATTCGAGCAATAGGAAACAATGCGCTACCAATCTCCTCATAGTCCACTCTCCCTATAGCTATCCAAAATAACTTTCTCCTCTCACATCTTTTTCTCTTTCTCTTCACCAAAATCATCATCATCATCATCCCTATCATCCCCATAATTCCATTCACAACTGTAATCACAAAGACACTACCCATCATCAAAACCAAGCCAGCAAAGAAACCACGAATTCTCATTCCCCTGCCATCATACATATATTTCGGCAGTAGTGCTATATATATCGAACGCCAGCCTCGTGGGGTTTACTTCTCCTCCTCCTCCTCCTCCACCAACACCACCACAAACTCTCACTTCGTATCCATGACCTCTGTATATATGTATGTATGTATGTGATAGTATATTTACAGTTGTGTGTTGTGTATTAGATATATGTATGTATGTATGTATGTGTGTGGTGTTGGAGAAAGAGAGAGTTGGTTCCGCATACACACACACACACACACATAGACCATACTTGGTTCCTACATCAAGCGGGAGAGAGTGAGAGGAGAGAGAGAGAGAGTTAGTGGGAGGAAGAGGGGGAGGGGGGGGGGAGGAGGAGAAAGATTCTAGAGAGAACTCTACGTGTCTGATGGTACCCTGCCGCCGGCGTTGTCCGGCGCGTTGCCGAAATTCAACGATGATTGATGGGCTATTTGGCCCGGGCCAAGAATTTCTCTTTCTCTCAATCACGGTCTGCTCTCAATCTATATATCGCGAACTCTCGCTATACTTATTCCATCCCTCCCCTATAGCTTGTCTTTTATAAAGCTCAGCCTCAACGCACGCCTAAGAAGAACGTTGCGCTTGTATATATACCTATATACACCTGCTCCCTCTTCTTATTCGCGACACCAGCAGCCTGCGATTGCTCGATCGAACGATAAAGATGGATGCATAAATGTGTGTGTGTATGCGTGCGGGAATGGAAAAAAAAACGAGAAGAGAGAGAGAGAGAGGGGGGGTTGTTCTATATATAAATATATTTGAGACTGATAAATTTGCAATTATTTACTGTACGCGTATTATATTGCACTCTTTTTTTTCTTTCTCTCTCTCTCTCTCTCTTTCTCCTTAAGTTATATTATATCCTCGTATATAGAGTTGGGATGCTGCGAGAGTGCTACGGCGGATTTGTCGACAGGAGAACATGAGACTGCAAGAGAGGCTGCCGATCGAAACACTTCTACTACTACTACTACTCTTTCTCTCCTTTCATCAGTATATATAGCTCAGCGTATTACGTATACATAGCTGTGTATGGAGGCTGTTCGGTATATTATAGTTGTGTTTTATGTAGATGCATATGTATAGTTGAGATTTAGAAGAGTTTATTATGTTATAATATATGTATTAATGTTTGGTTCTGGGTTTAGTAAGGATTTTTATGTGCGTTTGTGAAAGAGTGAATTACTGAGGTTTGGATATAGGTAGGTATATTAGAGCTTACGAGAAGAGTTGTGTACTTAAGACTCCTCTTCAAGTCGTATATTTAAAAAAAAAAAAGACGAATATATTAATTCAAATTTCAAAATTTATAAAAATATATAATATTATTGAAGGAGATAATTAAACAAATAACAACACATACACACACAGTCTTTTAAGTATAAACTTATAGCAAACGTCCAAGAGAGCATAGGAAAATTAAACGGTAAAATGAGCCTCAGGGCCATCATCATCATCATCAGAGAGAACAAGTACCTATTTATACACACACACACACACACACACAACTTGAAACTCTAAGCGCGAATCAGCAAAACATCCCTTACTTCCTTCCTTTCTTCCCTCATCCTCATCCTCAACAGTATTAGTATTTTAGTAATAGTAATAATAATAATAATAATAACGAAGCAGAGAGTCCAGGTAATTTCGTATATATGCGATCACACTATTATACCATCAACGAAGTGCAGGGCTTATGGCTATAAGCCCTACGGGAGTTTTAGTTGTATATGTATATATACATAGGTTTAACTGGAATGCGAATCCTCTTCGCGTCACCGCAAATTCGATCTTGCTAATTAAGCAAGAGAGAGAGAGAGTCTGGCAGACTCGCAGAAACAAAGTGTGTATAGGGTCTCGGGCTTCAAAGGCAAAAGCCGAAATCACAGAGTAAGTGTACACCTATATATAGCAAGAGAATCATCTAGTTACTATAGTTATATATCCATGTATATAGTTCATAACGATCACGTGGGTATGGCTAAGCGCTAATGAGCCGCTATCTTAACGCGTGACACTACCTGTGTATATATGCGTGTCTAGCCTCGAGGGAGGATTTGAAGCGTAAGCTTATGGCTTTGCGATAGAGACACTGGTCAGCAAAATTTGAAAAGGGGTAGAGGAGATATTTTGAGATTTGTGTTTGGTTGTAGCAAAGGACGATTAGCTGAAGTTTCATTTCTGAGTATGTAATTATACTGGTGGAGGGAAGATAAGAGGGGTAATGATGCTTGGTTTTGTTAATTTTCAACTTGAATTTATGTTATGTTAATTTAATGGGATTTTTAGGAGGGTTTTTTTTTTTTTAATTTGTTTGGATGACTGAAGTTTTGGAGGAGATATATAGTTTGTGTTGGGTGAGGTGTTTTTTTTTTTAGAATTGTTTAATTATTGTTTAATTTTTTTTTTATGAATAAGTTTGTATTGATTTTATTATCGCGAAAAAAAACCATTTTTTGATTTCTAAAATTAAATTTAGAGTAATTAATTTTTAAAGTGTTTAATAAGTGATTATTAAAAAAATGAACCATTTAGATGTAAAATTAATTAACATCATTTAGATTAAAAACCTTGTAAAATTTTATCTTAAAGAGCATTTGATATCATACATATTCATATATGTCTGATGATCCACATGTATAAGTCAGATATACTTTCTAGAAACGCAGCTTATACATTCCTGATCAGGCCAAACATATTTCAATACTACTGTATATAGAAAATCTTTCTTATTATATTATATTTCAAATTTAAACATAATATTTCATTGTGTAAACTTGATTATTAAATTTAATAATTATTAAAATTTTTAATGTTTATAAGTTTTTTAATTACAAATATTAATAATCATATAAATTATTTTAAAAAACTATAATATGATACATAATTCTTTTTAATCTTTTAAGAGCAAGTAAAACAAACATTAAACATACTTAAACATATTTTCTTTTTTAAATTTATAAATGTATATTTAGAGTAACATTTTAAAATTAATTTAAAAAGAAATCTTTATCTTAATCTTATTATAAAATTACTATTTTGTTTTTTTAATGCAAACTATATAAAAGTTTGTCTAATTTCATTTATGCATAATAATTAACAATAATTTAAAATAATCATCTATAAAATTCCACAACCTACCTTCAAAACAATCAATCCAATATCAAAATTCAATAAACTTTAATTTCTTCTCCAAAAAATTTCCACCAAATTAGAATAACTTATCTAATCTAAGCTTACAATCACCTTTAAAATTTATAATCACCAATAAGTATATCATCTAAACTTCTCTATACCACCTACTTCTAAAAAAAAAAACTAAAACTTCAAAACCCAATGTCGTTACCACTTTATATATCATAATACAACGTAAAAAAAAAAAAAATCAGACAAAAAAAAAGAGTAGGAGGTATACAAACACAATATAGCAGCAAGTAGGTACTCTTACTGACGAGACATTCAGCACGTACATATATACGTATATAAAAGTATATATATATAGAGTATAGAAGAGGGGAGAAAACGATAAGCCGCAATATTTCATATATATACACACATCGTTCCATCTCTCTCATCGCACTTAGACCGAGACGCACGAGCTTCATGACTCGTGACGTAACGCGCGTAATTGTCGACAGTACATCCACCCGGGACATATACGGGATAGGAGCTCCCGAAGAGAGAGAGAGAAAGAAAGAACCTCACTCTCATTCTCTCTCAACGCGCCGCGCGAGAGCCCGCGTTTTAACGGACCAGCTGTGTGTGTGTGTGTGTGTGTGTGTGCGCGCCACATACACAACTTACACATATATGTAAGGGACCATGTAAGAGTTGTGTGTGTGTGCCTATGTATACCTCTTTTTCTGCTCCGGAGACCAGGTGAAATCTTTTCTTTGCAGTTCAAAGACAGATTACAGCTGCATATTGTGAGTTCTATCGGATACTCTTATATACAGAAGCTTCATTTTGATTTTACTTTGAATTTTAAGGTGGATTAGATGTAGTGGTTTAGAGATTAGAAAATTTTTAAATTTTTATAATGATGATGATGGTGGTGTTGGAGAACATTGTTTTGTGGGAAGAGATTAAAGAAAATTAGACGATTGTTCTTATATGTTTATAGGGGTGGGTCTGAATGGATAGTGTAAATGCAACATGTTACTACTTATTCTAATCGGTCTTTCCTAATCTCGGGTTTAACTACTTAAACGCTACATTCTTATTAGGACACGTTTACTTGATCTACTTAATTTTTATTTCTTTTGATATTAACTTGTTAATGGAGTTTTTTAAAAAATAAAATAAACTTAAGAAAAAAACTATTACTATTAATAATCCAAGCTAAATTCTAAATAACGATTTGGTACTTATGTCATAATGAAAAAAAAGGAATAATTATAAAATAGTATAACTAAAAATTTAAAAAATAATGTAAAAGAAAAATACAAAAAAATAATTTATATCAACTTAAACAGTTTAATCATCACAACATCTCTTTTCTCTACATATGTAAGTGTATCAATAGCTTTTTTCGTATTACGATACCTCCTCAGCGACATGAATTGCGTCTCCGAAGACGCACTTGGATGCACGATTGAATGTGCACCTCTGGTACAGCTAATACTTGCACTCTTTGCTTTTATATATTATCCCTCCTTCTTTCACATCATTAAAAATCATCGTCAATAATTTATTAAGCTAATTGTACCTTTACAACATCGAATTAAAAAAATATCAAACCAATAACAATTCACTTCCATTCTAATTCTCTAAAACCAAAGCTTGGAGCAGATTGCACGACCATCGTTGAGTAATCGTGCAATGAATCCTGTAGGCTTATAGCTTGAGGCATCGAAATGAAAAATAAAAATAATAAATTAAAACGAACCAGCTAGTGGTTTATGGAAGCCTGGTTAAATCGTGACGATCTGCAGATGAGTCGCACAGTATAAAATATGAGAGAACACGTGACCAACAACTTTTATGGATGAAAGTGGATCTTTATTTCTTTGGTGTAGGTATTTAGGATTTGCGGGATAAACTTAGGGGAAACTTTTAAATGTAGGGCTAAAGGTTAAAACGATGAAAATCCGCACGTGATTTTAGTGATGATTGATGGATTAATAGTTTACTTGGTAGATAGTATGGTGGATAATTACTTATTGGAGATTCTGATGTTATTGTAGATTAAAGATAGTTGATTGTTTGTTCTCTTTTTTAAAATTTTTTTAAATTAATAGAGATACTAATTATTAATGATTTAGATATTGTATTGAATGTTAAAATGAATATATCACGTATACTTTTATTTTTTTCTTTTTTTAATGAGAAACATTTAAGACTTGTACAAAATAAAAAAAAAAATAAAATTTGCATTACAAACAAAATAAGTTTTATTTTAATTCATTATTTCTATTGATAATAAAATATTGAAAAACAGAAAGTTATTGTTTCGACTGATATTTCTATAAAGTTTTACTTTTAAGAATTGCTAAAAAACAATCTATTCTTTTTCGACTAATTTATTCTTCTATTTGCAGCTATAACGACAAACAAAATGTCAGTAATAAAATTTTTCTTTGTTAAATATGTTATTATTGATTTATTATAGTAAGAATTATGAAATTAACATAATCTTGCATTTCATAAATAAAATTGTTCTTATTTTTTTTAAAATAAGAATGATAAGTTCATAACGCGCGGTACTTTAGCGCGTAACGCCATCTGTCTGGTGGGGTACCAAACTAAGCAGACTACGCTACTTTCGCCTGTACAAAACGTTTCCCATGAGGCTGTAGGTACGATGTTTAGTTGATTTATTTAATTTTACATTTATATATTTATTTATGTGTATATTGAAGTGTCTAGTGCAATTAAACGGTTAATTAGAATCATTTATTTTATTTTTTGATTATGACTCTTGTCTAACATCGCTTGTGTTGTCGTTTGACGTGCCAGTAGAGTAGGTAACCTACACCATTTTATTAAACCTCATGTTTATTCTATTTTGTAGTGCATTAAAATCTTTATTTTTCCACTTTTTTCTTATTTGTAGACCAAATAACTTTGTTTTTTAAAATCTAGGGTACTTACATCTACCAAAAATGTTCAAACTTTGTTGCCTAATTTTTTGTAAATAAAAATTGTTTTTGTTTTTGGCAAAAACTAATATTGTTAACTAATTGAAATAATAATATTAGAAGGAAATAGTATATTGAACAGTTAATCATTAGGAGTACAGCAGTGAAATATATGTTAAGTAATATGTTTATTAACAAATAACATTAATATTTTTAGGATCATCTTGCAAGTCTGCAAAAGTAAACATGGCTGAAGTAAACATTCAGCCACTTGCTATTATTGAAAGGATGTTTAGTAATTGGACGGCTCTAAGAATGGCAGTAGAGCATGGTATGGGATCAAACGTTCAAGCACACAGATTTTGTGAATATGTTGCTGAATTTTTGACAATGAACGAACAGCTATGTCAATCAGAAGTTGCTGCTGAATTGGAAGATTACATGGACGCAGAATTTAATACTCAGCTTGAAGATGAAAGTGAGAAACAAGTGGCAGAAGATATTGTCAAATTTCATCGTTTAATTGTTAATAAAGATCTGGAATCTTTGCAAACCGAGTTAGCTAAATTACCAAACCTTCAACCGTGGATAATAAATCAAGGTTTTAAAACACCTCATCCTGTAAATAGAGATAACAGTGAAAGTGATAGTGATGATGACAATATGGACAGTGATAATAATGGTGGAAACAGTAGTAAAAAACAATCAAATGGTTCGATGGAAGTTGATGAAGATGGATGGGCAGTAGTTAGAAGAAAAAAATGATGCATTTTTTAAAATTTATTTATTTTCAATTTTGTTAATTGATTTAAAAAATATTGTATTAAAAATTTACTATGTAAATATTACATACTTATAAAAATTTACCATGTTGTAAATATTTATGACGAAAGCTTAAACGAAATACTGTATGTTGTTTACAGTTTTATTCGAATCTTTTATTCTTATAAGTTGTAAGATTCAATTCTCCGATTTGTATTGTGCGTTATTATAAATTTACTATTGTTTATTGTATCTATCCAAGTGTACAATTTGAAAAAAAAAAAATTAACTTGGTCTTGATGTAGATGTACTAGTAAAAAATATTAACTACAATTTCTAAATTCATAACATTTTTATTAATAAAAATCATGAAATTTGTATTTATAAAAAACAATTTAAAATTTGTAAAAAATAATGTTAAAAAAAATATAAACCCAAACAAATCCTCAAATCCAGCTCCTTATATTTTAAAAAATAAAAAAGCACGTGTTGATCAAGATTAGCGCGCATGCGCTTTGTTTAATATCAACACAGCGCTGCCGCGGCATATCCCGCAGCTTTCGTTTCTATCGGGGACCGTAAAGGAGCCCGCGCTTCTATTAGGAGAGCATGATCGTCGCGCCATTCAGTCTGCCACCTCCATCATCATCATGTACTCTTGATAGGTGGAGCCACCGCGTTGGCGACTTGCGAAGCCGGCCATCGCCAGATTCGACCACCAGTGTACCCAATTTACCCCTCAATGATACCTCTTCGCTCATCCTATGCGCCTGGTACTAATACGTTGAATTTTGAATTCTCGGTGCCATTCGGAGGACCGGGTCTCTTTCCTCGGGACCAGCCAGCCCCTTTGCGATTTGATGACTTCCTTAATTATCATGTAAGCCTCGTACGATCGGGAAAAATTTTGAGTTCTCGTAACTACACTTTCAACGATTGGCGTTTTCTGGGACTCTCTTCTCGAGGTCACTGTTGTAATGTGTATCCTCTTGCTCTAAGCTACCTACTCGATTCTCATGATTGCTTGGTAGATTAGAGCAGAATTTTGAAATTTGTCGACTGCCCGGACAAAGGCACAGGTGCAGTCACATATATTATATAGCTTATATACGCCTTGCATATATATACATATAAATATATGCATTTCAGCCAGCAAACGTTATGATACATGCATAAAAAAAAATATTTCTTGATTGATTAAAATCTTCGCTATCAATTTTTGCTATAACATTAATTTGGTATCTATTGGATTGCAACTTTAAAAAATGTCAAAGAATATTTATTTATGGAATACGTATTTTTATTCACTACATTTCTTTGTCAAAAAATAAGGGTTTTTTAAATTATAAACAAATTAATTATTAAAAAATTTTTAAGTTTTATTAAATTACATTAAATTTCTTAAATTAATTATTCGGTATCTTTTATTATTTACAAATAATAATATAAATACAACAATTTTTAAAACAAATATTTTAATCAGTTGGTAAGTTATAACAAATTTATTGTTTAAAAATCACAAAAATTTTAAGAGTTCTTATTTCATACTTCAATTACTTAATTCAATATACTTTTTTATATTAATATAAAGATAGATTTAGATAGATTTTTATTTCAAGATTTAAATAAACTTTACTTTTAAAAAAAAATCTTAAAATTATTTTTTATTCAAATACCTGAAATATTTATATGCATAAATGATTTTTACTGAATTATTTCTTACCTCGTTTAAAATTGATGCTTAGGATAAAAAAAGATTGATATTATTTTTTAATTACTTTTATTAATTTTCATTTTATTCATAAATTTTTAAAATTAATTTTTCAATTATAAAATAAATTATATTTGACAACTATATGGAGTCGGATATTCTATTTTTGCTTTCCTATGCTTATTAAAATTAAAGCTAATGTTAATTTACGAATAATTTTAATAAAATATTAAAAATTTATTAATTTAAAATTATAATTTTCATTCAGGGAAAATATGTACTATATGCAGCATACTAGTCGATTATCTTTTTGACTTGTAAGAAAAAATTAACAAATATAATTAAAAGTTAATAATTAATTATCTTACAAAAATGTTTTTTGTGCTAATTACTAAAATGTAAATGATTATTATAAAATTAATATCTGTACAATTAAACACACGTGATCATCAAAAGTTTTATACATATACTACATAAATATTTCAATACAGTAATATAAACTCTATATTGAACGACATTTATCCTCTTCTATCATCGTGATTGCCTAATACAACTGAGGTGAATTTTGAATTCTCTGGTGATTGTACTACAGCACTAGTAATGATTGCACGCGTGTTTATTACCAGTGAGCGCACATATGAGAACAAACAATCCGAACATCACTTGCACAGGTCGCTCAGGTTGCCTACCTACAGGCACTATTACCTAAGCGTAAAACCTCTTTCAACATTCTGTTCTCCTAATACCCCCGGATCCAGTTTAGAATGCACGTGGTCGGCCTCCGGTTTAGTAACCCAACCGAATATCCTCGAGTATACATATAGGTACGTGTAGGAGGGGAGAATATCAAATGATTTTTCGTTGGACTCTATATATTTCGTGATAAAGATGATTTTTTTTTGTACGTGTTTTTTGGAAAATTATTTTACAATTATAATAATTTTTTTTTTTTATTTTAGTTAAATGTAATGAGCTGTTTAATTTTTATGATCGAGTAATAATTAAAAATTCAATCAATGTAATTAAAATCGTACGCACATATCGTAAGTAAGCTTCATGGTTCTAAAAACCAATAAACGAAAGATTCAACTTATTCATTCTTTTTTTTTCGTACAGTCATAAAGCTGTTTAATTTTCTGTAAATTTATTAAACACATATTCTTTAATTAATAAATTGCAATATAATTTTACCGATAATAAGCTTAAAATTAAATGGAATCCCTTGATTAACCATATATATATTTGCTCTCTACCTCCCCTTTTGCCCCTCAATCAGCGTGTTCAAAGCAGCGATTGGTCGATTTAAACCAGCACCACCACACAGAACACACATACAAATACAGATAAGCCAAACAGCACAAATCCACACTAGCATATATACAAAGCACAATTTCCCCTATCCTGGCTACGTATGTGTGCTTGCAATGAGAGAGCAAAGCACACATTGCACACAAGCACACCTCCCTTCTCTCCTATATCCGTATACATATACCAACCCGATTAAGCGGCTATCGAATATTAATAAAAGAAAAAAAAGGCATAGGGGACAAATATATATATATCTGTCTCTCTCTCTCTCTCTTTCTCTTGTTAAGCTCCACATTGATGCTGTTCTCCTGGTTGGGAATCCGCGAGTCACGGAGCTCGCGAGTATATCGACGTTCCTTCGTTAGTTGCAACACCTGCCTCCGACGTCTTCGGCACTCCCCAA
Source organism: Leptomastidea abnormis (assembly GCA_030522805.1). Classification (NCBI taxonomy): domain Eukaryota; kingdom Metazoa; phylum Arthropoda; class Insecta; order Hymenoptera; family Encyrtidae; genus Leptomastidea; species Leptomastidea abnormis. The sequence continues at coordinate 65,446 of JAPYZE010000323.1, forward strand.
TGCCTCCCCACGAACCTTTCTATAACATGTAAGGTATATATATAGAGAATAAAACGAAGTCGCGAGGGAGGTGGCGGGGGTTCGCGAGATATTGCTTGTGCAGCAGCACCACGACGTACGTACGTATTATACCTGTATATATGAAGAGAGGCTGGCTGGCTGGCTGCCGCTGGTCGCGGCACTGGGCTGTACTATAGAGTATTATTAGGGCGAGATAGCACCGTATGTGTACCTATATATATATGTATATAGAGAAGCAAGTAAAGCGAGTCGTTGACACGCGCCGGAAGACTCCTCACCTGCCCATCAAAAGACGCAGAGTCGTCCACGCTGGCTAACGCGGTAACAGGAGAACAGGAGGAATGAGAAGGTTGAATTTACCCCCTGTATGTATGTTGTATAGTATGGCTGAGGTACGGTCGATATAGTCACTCACTGCTCAATTGTAGTTAACCGAGGATAAGTTTGCTGTGGAATGTGCAATATGTGTATCTCTATTTTGATTTTTTGAAATGTATCGGTTTTTTTTTTTTTTTTTTTTTTTTAATATTAATTGAAATGGTAAAGTAATTAATTTATTGAAAAATTATGAAGATGTATTGTGAAGTTAAATATAGATGCACAAATTTAGTTTTTATTCAAAATTTATATTATAACTATTGATACATTTTGTGTATGAATTTTATTTTGCAATGAAAGATGTATTATTTAATTATTAATTTGTTAATATAATAATAGAATAATTTTGCGCTATTTAGATTTTTTAACGCGATGTTATCGGTAAAGTAGATATCAGAGATAATTTTATGAAACATTTAAAAATGCCAACTTCTTTCCGTATCTACTTCCCTTGTAATCTCTTGGCGAAAAGTGGACGCCTTTCGGACATACTTTTTTCTTTGTACCTTTTTGACCGCATTTGATCTTTTACTTTTTAAAGTGCATATACTTCTATCTTAATTTTTAATCTAGATTTTAAAATTGTAATTTTACTTTTTTTTTTGTTTTTGTTTTTTCTTAGGTAAAAAATTATAAATAATAATTTTGGTTAATCATTGATTAATACTTTAAAAGTATAAAATTAATTTATTCTTAAATTTAACAATGTTAGGAGAATAAAACTAATAATTTTATTTTACAGACAGCACCTGTGTTTTATTATCAATTATGCATTGAGACAAACAAACTTATTATTATTATTTTATTTTTAAGTTTCTAGGAAAATTTATTTACACTATTAGGCAAAATTCTTGTTTTACAACAATCATAAAAAAGTATTGTAAAGATAAAAGTTTTCTAAGTCCCAGAAGTTTTACAAAAAAATATTTAATTAACGTAAATATGTAAAAAATACATTTAATATCATTAATCTGTTATGTAATCAAAAGTATCAAATTATAGAATTATGCAAAAGTGAAAAAATAGTAAATAATTGTAAAAAAAAGTAATCATAAAAGAATATATATTCGCTGCTGAATCTCGTATCCAGATGGCAGCACTTGCCAGGTACACTAGCTTTTTACCTACATCAACAGCCAAAAGGCACTTTATCATCTCATGCGCCGCATTTACACTTTTTTCTAAAATCTCATCATAAAATACTAGTAAATTATTTTTTATTAATCCTCATCGTCGTCGTCGTCGTCGCTCAGCAACCGACGCTGTTTCTTATCCAGTGATTTATCGGCTTCTGGCATAGTATCATCATCCTCATCGTCGCTATCAAGTACTCTTCGTTTTTTTTGCACAGGCGTCGTCTCAGTATCAGACTCCGAAATATTTCTTTTGGAATCGTCTATAGAACGGGGAGAGACATTTTTACGTGAATGAAGTGCGATTAAATGAATTTATGGGAAAGTGTCTTTTCGAAGAAAAGCATTATTATAAACTTCTTACTTGGTACTTCTTCTGCATTCTCGGAAAGTTTTTCCGTTTCCTCTTCGGAATCCGAGTCGAAAACTTTTCGTATTCGACTTGATTTGGCGCTTTCTTTGCCTGAATTGACTTGACTTTGCGCGTCACTTTGCATTTCATCCTCCGTCTCCATTTTTTCGTTTTCGGAGTCTGAATTAATTAACTTACTCTGTTTGCTTTCTACAAGAAAATTTACAAAAATTATTAATAGTTACTTTGTAAATATCGAGGGAAAAAATTTTCTTTACTTTACTTAAATATACCATTTAAAAGATCAAAAAGACACTAATAGATATAAAATTTAATTTTTTACGTAACATCAATTTTCAATTTCTTACCCTTATCTTTCGAATGATCAATATTTTTTTGAGATATTTTTTCAAGCTCATCCTCAGAATCTGATGAATCGACTAATGCTTTGAATCGTTTCGAATTGACTTTACTTTTCTCTTTGAAAGTTTTTGTCGATAAATTTTCTTCGTCTTTTTTATCATCTTCCTTTTCGGAATCCGACGAAATTACATCTTTTTGTGCGTTTTTACTCGTAGCTAAAAAAAAGAAAATGAGAAATAAAAAAAAAATAAATAATACAAAAATAATTTTCTTCCAAATAAAAACGGTTGACATATGCAATGGAAAGAAATTCAACGAATGCGTATATATACGTACCGCTTGAAACGTTTTCATTTTCGGTGTCGTGATTTTCCTTGTCAGATGCAGGGCTTCCAGAATTTTCAATGCCTTCTTCCGCCTCGGATTTCCTTGTTCCCGATTTTTTAGAAGTCACAGACTCGGATTCTAATGCAAAAATTTAATAGAAGTCAAGCAAAATTTTCGCAAATTAAAAAAATATTAAATTTTAAATAATATACCTTCATCTTCAGCCCTCTTAGAATACTTTCTCAATCTATCGAAAAATCCATCGTCTTCGCTCTCCGACTCATCCTTTTTCTCATTCTCAAAAACTAAACAATCAAGCCACAATAACAAATCAATAAAAAACAAAAAAAAGAACAATAAAAAGATAAAATTAAATAAAAAAAAAAAAACATTTAAGCTTTATAGACAAAACTGTCACGTGTGTGTGTTCTCTCATCCCTTTTTTACCTTCTTCAACAAATTCTCCACGTAAAGCAGCATCGATCAGCTCGCAGCGCTTCTTGATCGTAGACTCTAGCATGGCCGAAGGTATGCGCCAGTAAGCCTCCTCGAGTTCTGGCTGTTGAATGCCGATGGCACGTAGGAGCCTCTGAAAGTTGGGTGAATCGATGGCCTCGGAAACCTCGGCCGTCAACGGCACCAAAGCTTGGCCCTCCATATTCTCCTCGTCTCGGTCCTCCAATGACTCCTCCAGTGACTCTTTTAACCACAGTAACGCCTCTTGCATACCTTTTTTAAAAGAGAAAAAAAAATTGAAAAAAAAAAATTTTCTTTTAAACATCGAGTATATCAATAGCTTTTTCTTTCCACTTTTCATTTTTTTTTTTAATTTTAATTTTTACTAAAGAGACCAACTCTGATGAATTAAGGAGTTTCATTTCTAAAGATGTTTTCAAAGCTTTAATGTGTATATATAAGGCCCGGCTATTAATTTGACATGACCTAGTTGTTTATAACGAGACAGGAGAAGGAAAGGGGTGGGATACTGCTACGTAATTAAATATAATGAGTGAAAAAAAAAAGAAGAAAATGGGGGTAAAAGATGGCAGAGTCTCAACGAAAAAAAAGCAAACGTCGGATAAAGAAGAAGAGCTGCTGCTGCTGCTACTGCTGCTCTACAGTTGTTTAAGCAGATGCGCGAAATTTTATATTTTTAGACAGCATGTCTTCTGATAATGGGGGAGGGGGGGGGAGCTGCTCTGCTTTTCACCAAAATCCATTAAAAGAGAATAAAATAAAAAAAAAAAATTACTCGATGAAAGATAGTGAAAAAAAAAAAAAAACATAGCTCTGCCAGAAAGCTATTCCAATTACTCTCTTGAAGGATAGATATTCTCGTCAAGGATCTAAAGGTCGAAAAAGAGAGGGTATAAAGGATAAGCACCTTTACACTAACACACTAACACACACACACATACACACATACCTTTCTCAGTGACGTCTTTCAGTAATCCCGACAACTGGGCGTCGGTATAAACGATCGTTGGCTGCCGAGATTTCTTTCTTCCTTCAATCGTTTTTTTCTTTTTCTTCTTTTTCTCTCGACTAGTACTACTACCACCAGCAACAGTCTGATCTTCTTCACTGTCGGTATTCGATTCCTCATCATCTTCATCCTCGTCTTCACTTGCGGATCTAGTTTCCCATGATGATTTTGGACCTGTGGTTAATCGTTCAAGTTATAGTTACAAGTTTGAAATTTACCCTTATATATAAAACTAGGTCATCGAATTACCAATATTATAAAATTTTACTAATTAATCAAAGTTATTTAACACTACATGTAAATTACAAGCATCAATACAAAGATTGATTCGCTTATACACGAAATATTAAATTTTCAAATCGTTAAGAAATATATATGGTTAATCCCAAATAGCTAAGCAGCTATATAAGCACTTAGAAAATTTACGCGAGACTCTCGTAATTACCAATAAACGCAAACACACCAGAGAGGTTCTATACCAGCTTAAATGCAAGGTATATATATCGTAACAAACTTTGACCACCACGTACTTACTCTCCTGTGCTTACTAATACTATCGCAAATTTTGGATTTTGCAAATAAATGTATACACACACGATTTGGGAGGAGAAACTGACCTACAACATTTTTGTATGTCTGTATATAAAAATATGTGTATATTCAAGACAAAGATATCAACCTGGATAAAAAATGAATAATAAAAAAAAAGAATAAAAAAATGCATAAAAAAAGGAGAAATAGATAGTACAGTAGTAAAAGGTGAAAGCAAGCTTTTTTTCTGTACACGCGTCCTTAAAGTCATGCGCGTAAAACGTATACCGGAAAAAAAAATGTGAACCTTCTTTCTTTCTTTCATTCTTTCAAAGAGAGCTTCTGTTACTACTACTACTACTACTGCTACTACTGATGCTGTCTCTAGTCTATATATCGGTTATTGGAAGCAAAGTGGAAAAGAGATACCCGTCCGTCTTTGGCATCACACAAAGGTTCAGCCGATAGGAAAAACTGCTGCGCTGAGCATAGTGTGTCTCTTTGCCGATCGTCTCTACACATAGGTATATATAAATATATATCACTTTTTCTCTACACTTTACTCTGTACGATATACATTTTAGTTTGAGTGTAGCAACTTCTTTTTATCCTACAACATCGATCTATATCTGTGTATAACTCAAGCTTGAGGAAAAATGGGATATATGTATGTGTGTATGTAAAAGCAAATGTACATCCGAGTGCGGGAAACAATTTCTATGATAAATATGAAACGTTTGTGTATTATATGTATATGTAATACGAGTGAAACGAGACAAAGGCCTAGTTTTCTATAGGCTTTTAGAAGAGTAAAAGAAAGAAGCTACAATTTGTGGAGAAACTAAAGAATAGCAGATGTGCACTGTTGTAGGATAGGTATATATTATGTGGAAAACTATTTGGACTCTTGGGCTTATTCTTGTGTTTTCGGAAGGAAAGAGAAATAACTCATGCTTGTGATATGTTGGAAGAGATGCTCGATTGAGATGGATGCGCGTTTTCTAGAATGTGTGTATTATTCGTGTGTGAGCTGAATATAAAAGAAATGTTTTTTTTTTTTTAAATATAGTGTGTTGAAATTTAGTACTCGAAAATACTAAATAAATTGCAATTTTATTAAAAAAAAAAAGAAATTAAAAAGTTAACAACGTAGCTCTCTGTGTGTTTGCGTCTCTATTCACTCGTAAAAATAGCTATAACTAAAAACCACGAAATCATATGCAAGCTATTTCAGCTTGGCAATAACAAACGTAAAATATATATTCCAGCTTTTCTCATTTTTTTTTTATCTCGTATATAGTCAGAAATAAAAGAAATGAGCTTGCGGCCAAACGAATTAAGCACGTATAAAAAAAAAAGAAAAAAAAATATATTTATACATATAGCAGGTGTGTGGTCACGCACAAAGTATTTATATCAATTACAGTGTTGAGAGTTTGCAAATTGCGATGCAGCAGCAGCAGCACATTTTTGGCTTATATTGTGAAACTGAGTGAAATGCTTGGTCGACAGTTTTGATGAAATCACGGAGAAACAACAATAGGTGAAGTGAAGAAGAGGGAGGTTGAGTGAAAATTCGTTTGTTTTATCTGACTAAAATGAATTTTAGCAAAATTTAAGGGACATTGTTTTCAACCCTTTTTTTCTTTTATTTTTTTAATTCAAGCTTTTGTGTAAGTTATGAAAATAATTTTATCGTGATGGTTTAAATGAAAGATGCGATACTAAAATTAAGTTGAATAGTTTTTATCCAGCGAGTAAATATTACGAGTTTTGGTACACACACACACACACGTTTTATAGCTTTTTTTTTATTTTTTTCTTGCTATCGAAAATATTTTATCGATATAACTTTTCAGATCAATCGGCAAAAGTTGAGATTTTTATGAGGTTAGCGTATGGTTTGGAGTAATGTATATATATATATATATATATATATATATATATATATATATATATTTGAGTGATGAGTTTCAAAGAGTCGATGTTTACCGTCACTTTTCTTCGAACGTTTTTTCCTCAGCTCTTTGGCATCCTCAGCTAGATGGAGTTCCAAAAGTTTTTCTTTGATTTTCGGCTTTGATCGCTTGATCCTTAAGCTATCGTAGATTAAACCAACTGGATCTGAAGTCAAATAAATGTAACTCGCAATTTTATAAAATATTTTTTTTTCTTTATTTTATTTTCAAAATAATATGTAAAAAAAAAAATTATAAATATTACCATCCTCATCTTTGACTTGATCCCATAATTCTGTCAATTGTTCAATTTCATCCTCTGACCATTCTTTTGGTAATCTCTTTTGCACTTCTGTTCTCACACCCTAAAAGTTAAAAATAAAAAAATAAATAAATAAACTTAATTGGATTACTCATCGATGCGAATAATTATCGTCGAATTAATGATTAAAATTCTCATTAAAACACGGGAGGTCATTCATGATTTTTCGTTATTTTTTTCTTTTGCCTTTTTTTTTTTATATTTTTATCAAAAGGACAGGCAGCATTATATGTTCTCCCCTCGTGGGAGAGGTGCAAAGTAGTATCATTAAAAGCGCTTTTCCCTCGCCTACATTCCCCCCACTCTATATCTACCTCCCTTTTACCTCCCCCCCCCTCTATCTCACGAAATACCAGGGTAAAAAGCGGTGCATTGCAAAATTACGAGAATCGATATGGCCGGTGGTACGCTGATTAACGAAACGAACACAAAAACCGTATCTCCGATCCATTTTCGTTTTTCACGCTCCAAATGTGCGAACGAAGATATCACTTTTAATGGATAATGAAACTTTCCGGTGTAAAAGGGAGAGAGAGAGAGAGGTAGAAAAAAAAAACTAGAGTTGGTTTAACCTGTACAATTTATAACGTTTCGAAACAAAATTGAGCTTGAAATAACAAGAACAAAAAAAAGAAGGAAAAGAAAAAAGTTTGGTTAACGATATACTTTTGAATAAATTTAGTATTATAAAAATAATAATAAAATTACATTTTAAAGTCTTTTTTTAAAAGAAATTAAATATAGGTATATTGAATTTTTTCAAAATGTTTCATTTTAAATATAAAATAGAACGTTGAATGTAAATTTGTACAATACTCAAATAAATTTTATTTTAAGAATTTTAATACGGAACATGCTATAGTCGATGAAATATTTCAAAATTTGTTTTATGGACAAAAAAAAAATTAAAGCAATCGTATGTATGATATTGATGAGAGTAATAGTTTAAATTACACGTACTAAGAATTAAATTTTTGCAATAAAAATTTGCTATACATTTTATTCTTTGCTTTGTACATTTGAATTTTGTAAAAAAAATATGTATGTTATTTATCAAAACTTTTTTTATTAAAAAAAAAAAAAAAAATACAAACTTTTTAAATATTTATTTTGCTATCAACTTTTTCATCTAAACCAATCAAAGTAAATGAAACATTTTTTCAAATAAAATATGCTTATTTCAATCAATAGTTATACAAGAGAAAAATAATTCATCGTTCAAAATTAATTTAAAATAATAAATAGCTTAAAAACCAACTCCCATTGCTTACTCATAAAAAACAAAATTCCAAAACAAAGCCACAACTTGTACAAACGCATCAACCTCCCTCATATACAATTTTCTAGACTAATGCTCCAGAACGACAATCAACTTCTCCGTCATTCTCAGCAACTACAAGAAAAGAAAAAAAACTGTAGTAGTAATAGTAGTAGTAGGAGGTTGGTAAAGCCAGGGACAAAAGACAAAGGAGAAAGAGCGTTTGGCTATAACAGGGCGTAGTAGTAGTAGTAGGTAGCTCGTGTACGCGTCGCGCATCGTCAACATGAAAATTCTTTCCTACGGCCCATCATCACCAAAGTATATGTGGGTATATATATGTATATATGTGTATGTAGGAAAGTAGAAACGTCGTCCCACGAGGACGAACAAGCTCCCGCAGGGCGTTTCTCTACCCCCATTAGTCCAATCAATCTACGGAAAATCTCCCTAAAATTGTTAGTAGCAAAAAAAAAATATGGTCGCATAGAAAAAAGGAAAAGAAAAAAGATAGCGTTT
>JAPYZE010000324.1:0-72283 GCA_030522805.1 Leptomastidea abnormis
AAAATGCGCCCTCAATCAGGAGCGTACCTCGAATTTGAAAATTTTTTTTTTTTGAACCATATAACTACCCCTTTTTTGTGGAATTACTCATATATACGACAAGTCTAGATTTCTAGGCGCCTCATAATCGTATATATAACGAATTTTCAAGCTCTTGTGCGGTGGTTTGATTGGATTATTAGAGAAACAGAGGAGGAATGAGAGGAAGAAAGGGAAGATGCGAGCTTGCGGTGTGTCTTGTTGATGATGTAATCAAATCTTGAAATTATTGCATATATGCATATAGCTGGGATATACTGTTGCTGCTATTTTATGTTAATTTTATCAATTGATTAAAAAGGGTGTATATGTTAGAGATTATTTTGGGAGAGAGTAGATTTTGTGGTAGTTATTATAAGGATAGAATAGGTTTTTCTAAGAAACGTGTGTATATGTATAACACAATTATAAACGGCAAACTTATATTGTATATCTACATGTGCAACGATCAGATCTGGGCTGCTCGATATGAAACTCCGCGCGTTAAGTGATGTAAATTGTAGGCTTTAAATTTACTCACTGATTCAACTGTATACCTATACATACATATATATCCACGTAGATTTATACAGCATATATACGGACCCCAATTCTCAATCAGTTAAGAATTTAATGTAAAAATAGCGAAATTATATGTGCATGCATGCTTTTCTTTCGCGTACCTATGTATTAAAATTATTCTTCGTGGAAAAATGTACCTAACTATATATTTTTTTTATGAATAAATTATTCTTATTTTTTTTAAATATTTTTTAATAACTCAAAATTTTGTTATGAAAAATACAGACACGCTGGAGTGGTCAATAGAGGTAATAAACTTTGAAACATGGAGCTGCTTGTACCATCTGTATCCGACATTATTTTCAAGTACACTTGGCCGATAGCACATTATAAGAAGACAATCGCAAAAAACAACTGCCTTGATAGTCCGAGCTTTGACCTAAATGTCAATGGCATACGCAGTACCTGGAATCTTTCAATTAGATTTTGGAAAGGCCCTGAAGGTATTTTTTTTAAGTTTCAATTTTCTTTTTTTCAAATATTTTGTTTCTATTTGTTTTTATATATTTTTTAATTTACGTATGTAAATTAAAAAAATCGAAACAATACAAGTAATCGGTATATATATTAAAACAATAATAAAACATAAAACACATAACACAGGAAAAAGATTAACAAATCCAGTGGTATTATGTTTGAACATACTAAACTGCTCGGTTGACGAGGTCGAGCAAGCAAAGATCCGCTTTCAATTCGCTATTTACAACGCGGAAATGGCTTACTGGGAGTACTGCAATGTAAGCCGTACAATATTGGAACTTCGTACGAGTTCGGACATCGTGTCACTGGGCTACAAGGACCTCGCGATTGTCGACAGGCATCTCAAAAAGAACGGCGAACTGTGTCTTATGGTTAAAATTCAAGTTATTCAATTTGAGAGTGAAAAGCACACGTTATCGCAAGTGAGAAAATTATAAATTTCTGATTATTTTAACAGCGTGAAAAGAAATTAAAAAAATAACTGACTTTTTCTTACAGGATATGGCTAAACTACTACGTCAACCTCAAACCGCAGATACAAAGCTAATCTGCAATGGCAAAGGTGCAGGAGAAGACGATGAGAATAAAAATAAGAATTCGGAGTTGCCAGTACATAGTTGCGTCATAGCGGCGCGAAGTGAAGTGCTTGCTGGTATGATCAAACCACTAGATAATCGTGACGAACGAATGACGGAGAAAGGAGATCTTAACGGATCCAACGACGTACGTCCCAATGACTTGGATGCTGATGCTCGGACTGACTAGCTCTATGTGTATTCTTGCGCATATCTTGCTTTTTTTTGATTTGATAATAATATAAATAATAATTGTGCTTAGTTTTTTTTTTATTGTGTCGCGCTTTTGTGGATTGATAATTGCATGCCGATTTTTATGTGAATTATACGATCATTGCACTAATACCCGATTTTTAGCTGGGTTATTTTTAATGTGTGTTAATTTTTTTTGCGATAAAATTACATTTTAATTTGATTTATTTGCAAAAAATTTGATTTTTAATTATATTGATCTACTGCTATGCCGATTGTGCCATAATTATGTAAAACTATAATGTATGCACATAAGTATGTCTAAGATGTATTAATTGATAATAAATATTTTAATTATAAGTAAAATAAAAAATTGATTGTGTGAAACCTTTGAAAGTTTCAAATAATTGCTTACCAGTAAGGCTCTAAATTTAATTATAATTTTTGTGTAGATTAAGAATACTTTAGAATTGCTGGATTTATCCGTCGACGTTACGAAAGAACTGTTACGTTATATTTACTCCGACCACGTTGATAATTTGGATACCTTAGCTCCTCAATTACTTTCTCTTTCTTTACGATTTCACTTGCAAGGTTTGATTTTGTCAAATTACGTTAAAACAATGAATTATAAAGATTTCGTAAAAATTAATGTTAAACTTATTTTGTTGTAGGTTTAAAGGAGCTCTGTGAAAGAAGTTTAACGGAAACGATAACGCCCGATAATGTGGCAACAAGACTGTTGATAGCGGATGAATTTGGTTGTGATGTGCTCAAGAGAGCTAGTTTGACATATTGCGAAGAAAATTCAATGAATATAACGAAAAACTTTGTTTGGAAAATAATGGAACAAGTTAATCCTGATTTATTTAATGAAGTATGTGAAGCAGGAATAGGTAGTTCTAGATCCAGTAATATGGATGATAGTGAATTAAGTAATTAAATTTTATATGTAATCTTATTTATGTAAATATTTAAATTATATGACTGATTAAATTGTAAATGAGATTTAATGTTTAGTAAGTAGAAGATTAAAATAAATGTATTACAAGTACTTACCTAGGCTTAACACCTGCTAAGGAAACCTCAATAGCTTGCAGTCTGAGACTTAAGAAATCTGTGCGTAGCTCCAAAACATATTTGCCCTCAATTTTATCCCTGTCTCCAAAGTCAACAAAATAGACATCATAAAGTTGGTTACCAAGATCAGCAACAACTTCTGCTCTATACCACTTATTATCATTAAATTTGGCAGCCACTATTTTTCCTACAGTGATCTATATAAAATAACAATAATTTAGAATATTAAATTTAAAACAAAAGTATATTAAAAGTTATTTACGTACACTACTTAAAGTATGTAATTCTCTATTTTCTTCAGACTCGTAGTAATCTGTCATCTCTTTTACCAAGTCATCTAATTTTCTATTTGTAGGACCAATGACTTGAATATAAAATTGACTTGGACTTTCCACAGCACTAATAAAAACTTGTAACAAGCTTTCATTTGCTAAAATTAAAAAAAGGATTTATTTTAGTCAAGTATTCTTTTTGACAAAATTAAATTAAAAAATAAATTGAACTAAGAAAAAAGCCTTACCCTGGTCTCCAAATATTTCTTTTGAGTAACTGACATCACTAGAGTTATTTTCAGGTATTACAAATGATGGTGTTCTCACTCTAGGAACTCTATTTAATGGACTACTGTCAGCACTTGATTGTTCTTCTTTATCTTCTCTGACTTGATCTTCAATTTGCAAAAGAGCATCAGCAATTTGTTTAGCTGTTCCTTTTAATATAACTCTTTTTTTAGTATCTGCAAAAAATTAACTTTTAAATAAAATTTAAAAAAATAATTTTTATTTTTAAAAAATAAAACTTACTCAAATCAGTACTATTTTGATTTTCTAGTATAATCTTTGCACTTGATGATTTTTGAATTTGATTAATCAATTCATTACCCCTTTCTGACAGTCTATTAATTGTTCTTTGAGGTACCCAGGTTTCATATGTTTCAATAATTGGCAAATTCTTCAAAATACACATAATTTTTTCTTCAGCCAAGTCAATACTTTCAGAAGTGCCAGTTATGACACAGGTACGTTCCGGTAAATCAATCTCATTCTCTTCTATAAAGGAAATACTGGTGCGAGTAGTTTTTTGAATATCATTAAGTACAGAACCACCTCGTCCTATGACTGCAGGTACCAATTGAACAGGAATTTTGATTTCTCTTTTGTTTTGCTGAGGCTTTGTGCTGGCAGCCTTTTCTTTTTCATCTTTCTAAAAATACCAGTAAAATCACAAATTTGCAAAAAAAAATTTCCCAACACATTTAGAGAAAATTAAAAAAAATAAATATAAAAATAATAAAATATTAAAGAAAAAAGCAAATTAAATTACCTTTTTATTAAGTAAGTAGATCAATATGACTCCTGCCCCTGACAATGAAAAGCTGACTAGCAGTGGTAAAAAAAGTCTCTGAGGTAAGAGCTGCATCTTTACAAGAGAACGTCCGGTAAGCCAGTGCGAGTTCTCTCCCCGTTAAAATAGAGAATCTCTCAGTAGTAGTTTAGCAGCAGCAACGAGGTAAATATAGTAATGACATAATGTTTAGAGTTACACGATAACCTCAAATTTGTTAGGCCGGCGGGATATGTATGTATGTATGTACCGGCGTGGAAAAAGAAAAAAAAACTGCACTCTGGGCTTACGTAATCTTAGAATAAAAGCTTACCGGTGGGGCGGTCTCTTTGTACACATGTGGAACACTATTAGAGCAATATATATCGGGATTGCACTATCCTTACGCGATTTTGTTGTATTAGCGAGGGCGCGATGATGTGTGACGACGACGACGACGACGTCTACGCGAATACATACGACGATATCGCGGCGCACTTGTAAATTGTAATATCCTTTGCGCGCACACCTGGTCGAGAGAGCAGAAATACGCGCACGGTCATCCGGTAAACATGTCAATGATGCTTATACGCGTCAAGGTTTTACCTTGTTTATATATTCTTGCGAAACTTTTGAAAATTACGGTGTTTTGCTTGAATATTATATTGTTTTTATGTCATAATTTTTGCAGTAGATGCTTTATGATTTTGTATTTTGAATGATAAGTAGGTATTTGTGGTTTTCACCGTGAATAATTTATTTTTATTCAGGAATCGAGTACTTAATGTTAATTTTTGTAAGTTGCAGTGAATACCTATCTACCTATATACTCGAATGGAATGTGAGTCATTTTTTGAAGAATGTTATAAACGTTATATACTGGAAAAATGTTCATTATTTTTCATTCTTAATTTAACTGATAAAAATAAAGAGAATTTCTATTTAATTGTTATTGAAATGGAAGTTTTATCTTTTTTTTTCATTTATTATAAAAGCTTTTTTAAATAGTACTTTTAGCTGTCAACAATTAAAATTTAAAAGCTCTCAAGTATAAACAAAACAGATTAATCTCATTGCAATATATCATATTGTAAAACTATACATCATACCTAAGACAAAATAAATCAAAATTTTTTTATTAATCAGCCTCTTAATTAATAAAAATAATTTCTACAATCAACAATAGAGCAAAAAATCAACAATTCATCCAATTAAAAACCATTCAAACGAACACACATTAAAAGAGCGTTTTTTAAATCTTGCGCTCCGATTTTATATATATTTATATATAATATAAATACATAACATATATTCCTCCTTCATCAACTGATATTTCCCTAATATAGTCTCAAGTACAGAGTTTATATGTACTGTCAGTATATAAAAGAGTGTATATACATACATATAGAGTCCCTCCCCCCACCTACAAAACATATATAATATATAGAAACTATAGAATAACGATATACATACATACATATAATGGTCATGTAGTATTATATACCTATATTGTACATGCGTGGGTGGATGCGGGTGAAGAAGAGGAGTGTAATACATGAGGTGCGCGCGCGCGCGCCGCGTCGTTCTCGCGATATATAAATATATACCAATACTTAAAGTAAACATATATATGTGCAATATACCATATGTATATATATGGTATCGAAAGAAATTGTAGCTCAATCCCATGATACCCTGTTACTTCTAACGTTCTCGGATGATGACTCGTGATTTATGGCCGAATATATAACAGAATACACCGCGACGAATATCTTTTCAACGATATACTTATCACCGTGGACATTTTGTATCATACACACTACGTATACATGTAATAAAGCTTTATCGTATAATTCAAAAACATCGTCGTTGTCATATCGCTATAATAACACACACGCGTTATATTTTAATTCTTACGATGATATGTCTTGCTGATATGACGACGGCTTATCAGTTACCACCGCCCCTGTTATATATGTTGCACTATTTGATGTAGAGAGAGAGCTTATATTATATCATATATCTGTAGCAAAAAGCTCGCCACTCATCTTATGACCTCCTGATTACTGTAAGTAAAAGAGGAAATATTTTATTCTAATGGTCACGTTTCAAAAAGGTGTGTGTATATACTATATTTATGAAATGTGTTGATTTGATAGATATTTTCGCTACCATATGTGTGAATTTTTAATTTTTTATATGTAAAAGACTGGAGTAGGATTTTTAGTACAGGTAATGGCAGCTATTGCGATTATAATTTTTTTTTTTTAATTGTAATGATATTAATTATTTAAGTTTTAGCTTTAATAATATAATTAATCTAATAGTCGATTCTTATCACAATGACATAAGCAAAAAAATTTTCAATCGCATTAAACATAAACACTTATATATTATGAAATTTATAATATATGACATTTTTGAATATTATGGATTTCTTTTTCTAGTGTATTTATTCAGACCTTGTTTTTTTCTATGTTAGTTTTCTTGCTTTATTCTATTAAATGCAATGTGACAATAACACAGTTGATTTTTTTTAGAAAATTCTTCTCTTTTTATATAAAACTTCTCAAACAAATACAAAATATATAAAAATATAATTTATCAATTAGCAAACAATATTATTAACTTTTTAAATAAATCAAATACAATATTTATAGTCATTAGTAGTTTATTACAATTTTCCGGATGTGGCAAAAATAAAAAAAGCAATATTAAACTCAAGCATTTCTCGATAATCCAGATGACGGTTATGATAGAGGAAATGGCAACTTTTTTTTATTACTCAAGCAAGACGTACCAGAGAAATATGTTTACTGCTTGAGTTGTAAAATACATTACTTTGATTCAAAAACGTAATACATAAAACATTTTTGATAAAATTTGTTTATCTATCGAATCACTTAAAAACATGATTTCGCGTTCAAAATTTTCTTCAAAATTCTAATTGCTTTTGACAGATTTGAAACAATTCTAAAAATTTTGATTTAAAATTGATTTTATTATTAATAGTTTATTCCAAAAGAAAAAAAAATATTAAAGCCAAGTTAATTGAACTTTAAAAAGTTTTTAAACACAAACATTTTCATAGTTAACCAAATGAGTTATTTCTAACTTCCTCAATATATGAAAACAATTATAGGAAGTAACATTGATATACAATCGTAAATCACACTGTTTAATAAGATAAGCTCTTTAAATCTCACGTGAATTTTCAATGTTAAAGCCAATTAAAATCTCTTGTAAATTTTCGTCGAACAAGTCTTACAAGTGCAATCCGGTGCTATACTTTTATCCATTGGCTATCTATTTTCTTTACAATCAATCTACACTTGAATTTTTACGCAGATACTGTTTTTTATTTTATTTGTTTATCAATTAAAAACAAATTTTTACGACATTTGGCAAACCAGCTGGATAAGTCGATTTAGGTCGATATTCCGTTATCGATTAACGATCGTTAACTCAGACATGAGGAGTCTAGAGCGAAAAAACTTGTTAACTTGTATCTGGTGACTGACTTTGCAAATCTGAGATCAATTTCCAGCTTTTCAAAGTAGGACTAAACCTCTCTGATTTAAAATGCATTGAAATATATCAGCTCAATCTTGATATCTTAAATAAAAATTAAAAATGTTGATTTTTTAATAAAATTTGCAATAAAAAGTAGAAAATAGTATATTTAAGATCGTGTTTCTAAGCAAAACGGTAATTTATTTTCGTAACTTTTTATTATGCCTACTGTTGGCTCTATATTTATAAATAATGAGATCTTAATTTTTTTTATTGTTTATTATAAAAAAGAAAAAAATCGCATAATTCAAACCAAATCTTCAAATCGTCAGCATATTGTAAATTTTAATTTAAGTTTAAATAAAGCTAATTCAAACAAAAATAGTTTTGTTAGTTTAAAGTCTTTCCTTCTTTGCACACATTTTATTGGCTAGTCAAACATTTAAAAATTTTTTTTTTTGAGGAGAAAGATACGCAATGGCAAGTTTATTAACCTTGAAGATAAACCAGAGAAAGGTGCAGAATATTTTATCTTTCAAGATTTTTCGATGATGAGACGTTATTACATAACATCTTATCTTAATAACAATATGCATATTTGAAATAAATCAAAAAATCATACATAGTATATAAAATTATAAAATCATTGAAAAAAAAAGAAAAAAATCTTAATTAAAGCAATAACATATTAGAATAATACCTAATCAATTTCAATAATTGACACGATAATAGCTAATCAGCATGACATTTAGGTTTAATTAAACTGATTACAAAAAAAAAAATTACTAAAACAAAACTTTAAAGCATTGCCTATACTTATACATTTTATCGCATCAGCGAAACAGTTTATCTCAAAACAGTCGTATAGCCGCACCCGATAAAAGGTGTACATACATTTATATATATGTTGGTGGAAAGAGACTACTTACTGATCCCCTTCTCTTTTTTTTTTCATACAATACAAAGCTCCACAAGAGAGCAATAGCCGGCTCTCGTCTCGTCGGTCAGTTTATATCTTGACGCACATTCGTATAGTTCGCTTGTCAGCTGAAGAGAACTACACTTGTAGAATCTGTTTTTAAAGTCTAACAACGAGGAAGAAGATGAGTCTTTCATCCCAAGTACTTGTTGCCCACGGCGATTTGCCACAACCTGCTGTTGATTTGCTGAGAAAGGAGTAAGTTTTTTAATATTAATTGTGATGACACATGTGCACAATATTGTGTACGCTAGCTCTGCGGTTTTTCCTTTTTTCCTTCTTGTTTTCCTTTGATTATTGATTATATATCAGAGTGGATAAAAATGGATATAATTGTGATTTAATTCTTTCATTTTTTCAAATATTTAATTTGTTTTTTAGACGAAATTTGAGTGTTTGATCGATTGAACGGATTTATTATCTTTTATATACGTTGATTGTATTTATTTTATCGAAATACACTCAATAATTGTAAAGTCACGTCATTATTGCGATATAATTACACGCAATCTTGTAATTTTATTTCATTATTTTTATTTTTTTTATTTTTATAGATTCAATGTCACGGTACTCGATACGATATGGCCATCTCCAGACGATGTATTAAAAGTATTACCAAATTACGATGCTCTTTTAGGAAAGGTTGATATCGATTCGAATTTTCTTGATAAAGCAGGTGACGCAAATTTTTTTTATTGATTTAAAATAAACTTACTTTCTGATATTATTATCTGATTAAAAATCATTGATTTAAATTAAAGATTTTAAGATTACATTTTATCTTTAAATGAAAAATTAAAAATTATACAAATAATTTATCAGAAATAAATATCATAATTGTAAATATTGTTTACTATACATAGGAACGAGATTAAAAGTCATAGCCACACCGTCAGCCGGATACGATCATATGGACATTGATGCAATAAAAAAACGAGGTATTAAAGTCAGCAATGCACCAAAAGTCTTGTCAGCCGCAGTCGCGGAAATTGCGATTTTCCTCTTACTTGGTGCCGTAAGACGAGCTCACGAGGGACGCTTACTACTCGAACAGTAATGATAATAAAAATCAAATTTTATACATACATACACGTAGTTTTTGTTAAAACAGTAAAAATTTTGATTTTGTAGAGGAAAGATTGGAAAAGGATTCCAGTGGTTACTTGGTCACGATTTATGCAATAAGACCGTGGGCATTGTTGGTTTCGGCAACATAGGTCAAGCAGTAGCTAAACGACTAATTCCTTTTGAAGTTGGTAAATTTTTATATTCGGGGCACTCGAAAAAACCAGAAGGTAATAATAATATTAAAAAAAAATTTAATTCCAATTGTATTAATTTTGAACCGTTTTGTGATTAATAGGTGACGAAATAGGCGCGGAGTTTGTATCGCAAGACACGTTGCTGAAGGAGAGCGATTTTGTCATAAATTGCTTGCCCTTGAAGTCAGATACCTTGTATATGTTTAACGATAAGACTTTTGGCAAAATGAAGGATAGCGCTGTGTTCGTTAACATAGGCAGAGGCAAAACTGTTGATACAAACGCTCTGGTTCGAGCTTTGAAAAATAATACAATTTTTGCTGCTGGTCTTGACGTTACAGATCCCGAGCCGCTTCCACCAAATCACGACTTGTTTAAACTTCCAAATGCTTGTAAGTATGATGTTATAAATTTGAATGATAAACGACAAAATTGCACTTTTTAAATATTCTATATATTTTCTTTTTTTATTTGTGCAACGTATATAATATGTATATTTCGTTATATAAACATGATTGATTTTTGCTTATTTACAGTAATTATTCCCCACATGGGAAGTGCGACTATTGAGACCCGCACCAATATGGCTCTTTTAGCAGCTCAAAATGTAATAGCTGGTTTGAAAGGCGAGCGTATGCCTTCGGAAGTGTAAATATCAAAGACTAATTAAAAAGAAAACATTGCAAATCGCGAGTTGGTTTCTATCTTGGTAAAAGCTTTAGAAATGTTTTATATGTACAGAGAGCCATGTTACTATAATATAATATAATATATCACTGCAGTTTCTTTTTGTATATATGCAAGTGTTACAAAATTATTTGTTAATTGTTTTCATGGAAAATACAATTAATAATAAAGAAAATCTTCTATATGTATATATACCTTATTTGATTTTTAAAAATAGTATATAAACAATTTCATTTCAATTTCCAACATACAAAATAAATTTTCAATACTAAAACATTGATTCCCTTTTTAAAAATTTCAACAGCTTAGAAAAATTTCAAGATGAATTTTTTCTCAAACTCTTACAGTCATTTGAATTTCATCAGTTCAACAGTGTCTTGAACACACACACACTCAAGTTTCTTATCACAATGCCACTTTTGATAGCCTTTACATTTTTTATCATCCATAATGAACAACAGGTAACCATCAGGCATCCTTAACAGCATTTTTTAGCTGGCCAAGTACAGGATCAATTTTTTTCTCCAGATCAAGAATATGCCCTGTATTGCAATCGTGACTTGCTATAAAGCTTATCACCAGAGGTAGCTTATTCAATTGAACTACCTATAGTATGCAAATCAAAAATACTATCAATCACAGCTGCTATAGTTTCAAAATAAAAAATTGCTTGTTACATTACCTGATAGTTATTGTACATACAAATGATTGTGTTGTTCTTTCCAAGACCCAATTTACTTCCTTGATCAGTTGCCATTCCAAAAGTGGAGAGAAAACTTGCTCTCATAGCAAGTTCTGGAGCTTTTTCATTAGATACAAGAACAGCTGGCACTCCATCTCTGTCTGTAATCAAAATACTGTGCAGTCCCTCAACTCGACTAAGTAGGCCTTGTAAAAATCTTCTTAAATCCTGTAAATCATGATATTATTTATGTGTTATGTAATTGAATTATCAATATTTGCTAAATAATTTCATATTATAAAATGCTTATCAAAACAATCTTTATATTATTTGATAAACATAATATTATAACCTTAAATTTAAGTATTAAGAGAATTTTTTGATATTTTCTGCAAAGGATAAATTAAATTTTACTTACAGCAGTCATTTTCCAGGCTACTCAAATAAAATAGCAAAATTAGATAAAGTTTATTTGAAATACAGTATTAAAACAAAAATTTTTGACAGACGCCCTAATAGAGAGAGCTAGGAGCGAGCAGCTGACGACAACGACTCACGTCAACGACGCATGTTTATTAAGTTGGTAGCATAGTTGCGTAAAATACTTGCATACAAGATTGAACTACTTTTTAAATTTAGAATATCGACGTTTATTTTTTGTACATGCAAATTATATCCATGTGCTCATCGGATAAACTTCTCTTAATTTAAAATTGTAATTTATTGAAAGCTTTATAATTGTGTTAAAAAAAATTCCTAGATCAATATTAAAACAATAAAAATGTTTATTTTATTTTTCAAGATAAATACAAAAAAAAAAACTGATTTTTATTCATAAAAAAAATTTAAGTACATAAAATATACAAAAATAAAAAGAATAGAGTTGACTTATTAATTAAACAATGATAAATTGCAAAACGTATGTGAGCAAGTATAACAACTTGCCACTTTATTTATAGACATAGATAAAATATAATAAATACATCATTATATTAAAGTGTTTTTTACAACAAATAGTGTAAGTATTCAAAAACTGTACATTATTGCAATACTGAGAAATTTTATAGAACAAATATGTTTTGATAAATGCCTTAGATAAATGACAATTAAATATACTTTTATTATAAATTTATATGGAGTAAATTAAAATGAAACTTTAACATTAGTTTTCTCACTTCAATGGTCAGGTAACTGTGAAAATACCAAGAGTAATTTAATTTCACATTGTCTTTGAGGAAATTATAGTAATTCAGTTTCACAAAGTTTTATATTATTCTTTATCGTTTTTGTTAAAGGAACCAATGTATGAATTATCTCCACATCCTCCTAATGAAAACATTTTGGGAATATCTTGTCCATAATAAATTTTAGAATTTTGGGACAACGCCTTATATTTTTCAAGTTCCAAGTATTCCTTTGATAACAACAATTTATTGGCTTCTGCTTGTTTTGCCATTTGGTAAAAATCGGCGTCCGACCGACTTTTTTCCCTAGCTAAATGCATTTCATCTTCAATTGATGCCATACGTTGGAGCGATTCTTTTTCCATAATTTTTTGGTTGTACTGAATTTGAGCTACTTGAGCTTCTTTCTCAGCTTCAATTATAGCTTTTTTTCTGTCAGTTTCAGCATCTTTTTCCACTACTTTTTGATGTTGTGTAGATATTAAAAGCTTTGTTTTTTCTGCTTCCCTAAAATAATTAATTTCAATTATTTTCAATTTAAAATAAAAAATTAATTCAAACATATATTATAAATAGTTACATAAGTTCATAGTTTTTCCTTATAGTTTCAGGAATCTTGGGTTTAGTTACTCTTACTCCTAAAATGCTCAAACCAGGAGCTATTTCATTTAAATCTCTTTGCAGTGCAGTCCTAAGGTTTTCATCAATTTGATCAAATAAATCAATGTAAACCTCATGTAATGTATGTACTGAACAAAATTGATTCAATTCATGGTGAACTTTATTAAATATTAATGCTCTGTCATAGTCAGCAGTGTAGTTTCTAACAATATTGTATACTATACAATATAAAAATTTAGTCAAAAATAATTAAGAAACATATTTAATATTAAATATAAATTACGTACCACTATTAGCATCTAAAACATTTACAACTTCAATGCGATCAAAATAGATCATAACACCTCCACTAGTTCCACAAGGAACATTTTTAACTTCATCAGTTTGTAAAGTCACTTGTACTGCTCGAAAAGTTGTTAAAAGTGGTATCATCATGTGAAAACCTGGATTACTGACTTGAGGAAGCAAAGCTCCACCCTAGAATTAATAATAAGCATCGTTATTTAAAATACTTATAACACTTTAGAAACAGTTATTTTTACTCACTCTAAAATAAACTCCCACATGACCTTCTTCTATGCGATGTAAAGAAAAGTTAAATACTATTGCTAAGCATACAAAAAAGCCCATACCAATTGCATTTTGATTAATCATTTTTAGGCTGGACTTTGTACAAACTTCATAAATCTGTAATAAATAAAGATTTTAGCTATAATAATAATTTACAAAGAAAAAAACTATTAAAAAACATTGTTGATTAAAAACATTTAAGAATTAAACAAAATCACAACAATAATAAAAAAACTTCAAATTGTATTTACATGTTGCAACAATCTTAACAAAGTAGGGTTAGGTTCGTTATAAAATTACCCAGCACGCATCTTATTAATTCCGACATAAAATAACGGTTAAATTCTTACCAAAAGGTGAAGCTCGTGTCCTTGTAACGACTCTTTTTAAAATAAAGCATTGACATTGACAGTCATGCAAGAATGAACGAATGTTTTTTTTTTCTTAGAGGGCTATCTGCGTTTAAAGCAATGTGTCTTGAACTAATGTTTCAACCGGCAGACTAAACAAGAGGCTCAGTCCTTATATTATTAATATTTCGATTAGTTTCAGAACTATGCAGTTCATATTTTTAAACAAAACGTAAAATATGATCGGCTCTCATAAGAATCAATGCTATTTCAGCTTGAGCACCGTCGGTGCCGCAACTGCGCGGCCTATTCTCACCATATCCCACCACATAATGTATATATGTAAGACCCAAGGGGCAAAGGGCGCCAAGACGTCCAGTCTGAATAGGTTCCAGAGAATATAAAAAATTGATAACTCAAATGGAAAAAATTATTTTTCCAAATCCAAACACAGGTATACTTCGAAAGAAAGTTGTCAGAACACATTTTTTGAAATGGACTCTCATGAAGTTGAAATAGCTGAATTGGAAAAAGAACTTGAAGAACTTGAAAAAGATGACAAAGAATTTTTTAAAACCCTACATAAAGATAGTGAGGTAGAAGATACATATGTAAGTATAAATTAATATTTTTATAGGTTATGATTTATTTCTGAATATTTAATCATTTATTTATTAGTCTGATGCCTCTTTTATAAGTTTATCTGAAAATCTATACATTCAATAAATGTGTCTGTAAAATGTTTCTTCTTTTTATGCACAATACTTCCCTATTCCCACACTTTCAGACAAATAAAGTACTAGGATTACATTTATTTTAAACATTTTTCAGCCCATTGCACACCATGAAGTTGAAAAATATAATTTTGTAGTAGGAGTGAGGCAAAAAGTTAAACATCTTGAAGATTTTGAAATTGAAAATTATAATGACAAGGATTATAAAAAAAACATACTTTTACTTTATCCTGACAAAAAGGAAATTCTCAAAATATCTAACAGAGATTTACATTATTGTCACTGGCAGTACATTTTGAGTATCAAAGATAATGTTGGACCACAAATCAATAAAATTCAAGAAGTTTTAAATAATAATTTTGATCATATTCACAGATTCTGTACAAGTATGCAACGTATTTGTAATAATTTGTCAGGGGATATTAAAATTGATAATGAATCATTGAAGATTAATCGATCAAGAGATTGGAGAAAAAATTTGAGTTGTTTTCATGAAAGTTTACAAGAAGATATAAATATTTTATTAAGCAGTGAAGTTATTATTTTTACGACATAAGGTTGTATATGGACTTTACTAATAAGGATGGATGGCAAAAAAAATTTACAACTTGAAGATAACTAATCTTATTGTCTATCTAAACTTTTTTTTTTAATTTTTGTTATACAAATTATTAATTTAAATTATTATAATAAACAATAATCTATAAACACACATGTAAAAAACCTTCAATTATTCTTAATTCCTTCAAATCTGTAATAGATAATATTTATAGTAGTCAGGTAGCATTTAAAAAAAATTTTATGATGAAGGAAATAATAATTTTTTTACTAAAACAAGAAACCTATGAAAAATGTGTCAAAAGTTTGAATTATGAAATGAATTGTTGTAAACTTAATTAAATGTTGATTGCACGTAAGTAGAGATGTAGCAATCGTCGACTTCTTGGTATCCGGGCCGCGTAACTCGAATAAGATTACGTTCATAATACCGCATATAAACGCTGCTACCGTTTCATCTTTGCTATCACTATTGTTAAGCTCTCGAGCTTGCGGAATACCTGTAATAATAACAGATGATTTATTTGTACAATTATTAAAATTATATAAGACAGTATATGGTATGAACTTTTAAATTATTATCTGGACGACTTCGGGCTTATTGCGAATTATTCGGACTCTTCATCCCCTATACACTGCATGGAGGGATGGAGGTACATACATATTTCTTCGTTATTGTCTTAGTGTTATTCCATGCTCAATAATTCGCCATACCTCCTCGTTTAAATAAAACTGACTTAATTTTGCAAAAAACACAATAATACGCGCGATAATTTCAAATATCAAGCATGGCATCTTCACACTTCTAAAACAAAAACTCCCAAGTTACATACTTCGCAGAACACAAAAAGTCCCCAAAAGTTTCTAGCTATTACATTACGTCTAGGAAAAAAGCTGACGAGACGATGCATGATGAAATACGTATCAAGTTTCATAATATATCCAATTAGTAGCTCAAGAGAATTAAAAAATTAAGTGATGAGCGAAGAGTAGTCCAGCAAAACACAATTGCGCAATAAGGATCAACGACTTCCTCGAACATCTTCTCGTTATCTGTCTCGTCGTCAAGGCCAAACAATAACGTAATCGCGAACTCCGAGAAACACCAAAGACACCGGGTAAGGTGTGTGATAGGCACACAGTGTCATTATACCATCGTGTTGTACTCCTTGTTGCTCGCACGTAAATAAAGTTTTGTTAACGACGACGCAAACGTCTTCTTTTCGGAGTTCCTGTAGATAGTGCGGATAATAGGATCGGGTTAGCCTACAATGATTGCCACGCGATCTGTGCCAGTTAACTAGTCGAATTTATACAGAAAATAGAAAACGATAATCCAATCCTTGCTGACAACTTTTTTTTGAGAAGACACTTATTAATACACGTGTCATGGACGTCGATAAGATTTCGGTGTTTACTGCGTTGGGCTTGGCTTTGGCTGTTGGAGCTTTTGTACTTTGGGGTCCCTCTCCAAGACCTAGACGAAAAGGTTTGTAAAACAATAAGTGGTAATTTTTCAAATTATTTACTTAAAAATAAATCTTGCTGAGTTAATTAAGCAATTTATTTTTATATTTAATAACATGACATAGATGTTTTGAAAGAATTATTTCTCCTGCTTATTGAAACAATTCTTGTTTTTTTTTAGGTCAAGTAGCTGGTATCAGAAACTTGGGTTACACCTGCTTTTTAAATTCGCTGCTCCAAGCCTTATCCGCTTGCCCAATGTTTATAACATGGCTTCGCAAGAGACAGGAAAATATTAAGTTGGAATCGTTTACTAGCAATCTGATGAATGTCATTGATCGTAAGTTTTTTTTTATTAAATTAATTATTTTATAGTTTACTCTCTGTAATTAAATTATGATTTTGTCAATCAATTAGAAATCAATGGATTTACCGATGATGTGTTTGGGGATGTGAGACCTGTAGAAACAATCACTTCATTAGGTCCACTTTGGAACTTTGCTCCAGGGCATCAAGATGCCCATGAACTATTTCACGTTTTTTTAAGTGCTCTTCAAGCTGAATTGCAAACAGAATGTAAAGTATGTTGAATAAAATATTATTGAGTAATAACTCAATAGTTTTTAAATATATAATATCTAAATTATTTATTTTAATTATTATAGACGGGCTGTTTGTCTGATGCTTTACCAAAAGCTCCATTAGTTGTTACAGACATAAAAGGATCTGGAGAACCAGTTAATTTAAGAAGTGTATCTTGTAATGATATTGCATCGGCAAATGAAAATTGTAAAGTTCCAAGTGAAACCACTCAAAATTTTAACTCTCAAGCTGCATCTTATGCAAAGTCAACAGTAAGCGTAGCATCAACTTCAATGTTATCAGTTAAACCTGGGATAATTCTTGCAAGATCATCAGAAATTATATCAAGAATGATTAGTGATACTGGAGCAGAAGGAGATTCTTTAAGACCATGGAATTCATTATGTACTATTCCAGTTAAATCTTGTGCACCAACACTACCTAATAAAGTCCATCCATTTTCTGGCTTGTTGACAAGTCAGTTAGTATGTACTGAATGTGAATGGAAGGTAAAAATATTTTATTTTTTTTTTTTAATATATCTTTTATAATATAGAACAGAATTGAATTTTTTCATGATTTTTTTTTGTAAATACTACAGAGTCCAGTACTATTTGATAAACTTGAGAGTGTCTCTTTACCCTTGCCACCAATAAATGATTGTCTTATATGGAAGAGACTGACTATCAACGACCTATTATCTCGACTGGTATCGAGAGAAACGATTAACGACGTACAGTGCGATGGTTGCAACAAACGATGCCCTGCTTTTAAAACTTTAATGTTTGGCAAACTACCACAGTGCCTATGTCTCCACATTCAAAGGACAGCATGGAGCTCATCTGGAAAATTAGTAAAGAGAGATGATCCTGTGATATTTAACGAGTGTTTGATATTAGATCCTTATACCTACACAGGAACAAAAAGGAGTACACAGGTATTGTTTTTCTTGAACTATTACGGATTTACACTACTTATTTATTATGATATATAATTAAGTTCTTTTTTCATAAAAGACGGGTTTGCCACAACTTAATGGACAGTCAACGCATCGTATCAAATACAAATACTATCTCTATGCTGTAATTGAGCATCAAGGTCCCGTAGATGCTGGTCATTTCGTCTGCTACAGACGGGGAAATCGACCAAACCAGTGGCTTTACACATCAGACGATGTTGTACAAAAAACTTCACTTGAGGATGTTTTAAATGCTAGTCCATATCTCTTGTTTTACGAGAGAGCTATAATCCGCGAACAAAATTAGAAAATCAAAGTTAACTTGAGCGTTACAATGCCGACTTTAGTTTTTATTTTAATTTGCATGGAAAAAAATTCTAAGTAAAAATTTTACAAACTTAACTTTGAAATCAATTTTATTATTATATATGACTTTTTACAAATTATTTTAATTTATTAATCTGAACTTTTATAAATTTTATTAACATTAGAATTTTTTTACATGCATACAATTAAAATATTATTTTTTTTATACTGATAAAGATTTAATTAATTTGTTTAACATTAAAACTTAAACTCTAAAATGTTATAGTACATAAAATTGGTAATTTAAAATATATAAAAGAAATGAATATGCCTAAAATAGTAAAAAGCATGAATGAATTTAAAGTAGTTATAAAATATCTTACAAGCTCTAGTTATATACAAACTACTATAAATTTTTAGACAAGAGGATGTTACATTGTTTGTGATATTAATTTTAACACTTATTGCATATCTTGCATGAAGAATTAAAGTTTTTCTTACTTCAAACTTGCAAAATAAACGTTATTATGGGCTATTTATAATTTATTTAAAATTTAAGAACAATGAAAAATGCATCAAACTTTATGAATTTCTTAAATTTTCTTAACTTTATTGCTTTATCAACTTTAAATTTGAAAAATTAAAAAAAAAAATTAAACTTTACTTTCACAATTGTTTATACTTAAATTGTCAATACTACATTTTTCTAAAATGGTCCAAATAATGATGTCCCTAAATAGTTCATAAACTTGCCAAAATCTTTAGAAAAAAAAATTTATTAAAAACAACTGTTCCATCAGTGAATTAAAGTGCTGTGTTAGTTATAAAACTTTAAATATTTCATACTCAAGTTAACTATCAATCAATATAGCTTTCTATAACGCGACAGCAAAAATCATTGAATGTAAGTAGGTTAAAACATTAAAATGTGTGCCAAATACCTACTCTTTAAAGATACTCAAAATATCAGTAAATTTTTTGGATAAAAAATTTTATCAAATACATTTAATTCTTCGATTTGAATTAATTTTATAGTAAAATTTCTTACATATTTCTTTTTCTGCAAAAAAATTAATGTTAAAAAAAATTAGTTTTCATAGCTTCTTGATAATCGCCATTTATCTATTACAAAGAATTTAGCTCATCTTTTATTGTATCATTTTTTATAAATCTTTTTTCTAACTAGAGTAGAGTAATCAAATCGAATTTGGTCTGTGAACCCTTCGATTATCAACCTAAAAAAGACAACATTTAGAAATGCCTTTTTTCCAATTGTCCTAAAAATTGACTTGTAGGCATAAGTTCACATATTATAAGACTAAGGAAAAAAACAAAAGACTTTAAAGAGCTTTGCTGGAACTAAAGTTCGCTAAATGCGATAGTTTCAAATTTTACACAGCGTGCGCTTAAATATCTTCATTGATAATTTTATACTATTTTCTTCCTTGAATTTTAAGACAGTTAATGAAAAAAAAGAAAAAAAAGAAAATCAAGAATTTGATCATTTACATCTTTAATATTATTGGATATTAAAGAGAAATTTTTTATAAAAAAAGTCTTAGCTGGATTGCGAAAAAACGAAACTGATACTTATAGAAATGAGAGTCGTTAATGTGTGAAAAAGGAAAAAGGCTTACAAGAATTAAGTGCACTCCATTGTAATTTGCGTAAAAGTGATATATACTTAATATTATTATTATTATTATTTACACAGAGTTGTAGATTGTAAGAACAATCAAAAAACCAAGTTTAGAAATTAGGCGTCGCTAAATAAATTGTAGCTAAGTGTATACAAGTATTTGTTATTCTTATAAATATTGTTATTATTATTACTATTAATTTGTATTATTTAAAATTAATTGAATAACTATAAATTTTTTTTATTTATGTAGTTTTTATTGTTTTTTTCTTTTTATATATATTTTCTTAAACCATTATTTGTAAATTGTTTTCTTTGAAATACATATTAATTTCTTTTTTAGCAGAAATAATCGTCTAACGTCAATTTTTATTTCTAAATTTTTGTTATTAGTATATTAAGAAAAGTAGTTTTTCGAATATTTAATCCATCTCCATTCACTTATCCAAAATTTTTCTTTTGTAATCTTTTTATTTATTACATAAATGAAGTTGATTTATTTTTTTGATTATAATATCAAAGATTAACTTTGTTAATCTTAATAGCAACTGATTTTTATTAAAAAATAAAATTAAGAAAAAGAGTAGTATATATCGTTCCAAGATCACGCCAAAAAAATAATACCCATTTAACAGCTTGTAATTTGTTAGATTATAAGCGTAACTTTTATGATAAAATGAGGTGAAATATAACATAAAACTTGCATTCACGACTAAAGAGAGAAAAAGAAAGAGCGGGTATATTTTAGCTTATACGCTTTAGTATAAAGTTAGGCGATGCCCGGCCTCAACGAGATAAGCGAAGCGACGTTGGATATTGAAAAAGTTGTGGGTGGTTGAAAGCGGGTTAAGAAGACAGAGCCCACCGATTGATGATAATACGCGTCGTCGTCGTCGTGGCTTTGATTCTCTTTAAAGATTCAGCGCGAACCGGGAGAATAGAGCTTCTTTATCTATGCTCGTTTTTTTTCTTTATTTTTTTTTTTAAATAATGGAGTTTTAAGCATATATCAATGATTTTCTGTTTTCAAAAATGAACGATCTTGTTTGGTCGTTTATTAGCAAAAAATTTTTAAAATTAATCATAAATTAAATTAGAAAAAAAATCAATGACTAAATTTCAAATAAGAAAATAAAAATTATTCCGTACAATCATTATGACACCTGTTTACTTCGATTTTAGTTTGTCTTATTCACCTTCTTATCGACAGTAACTTTCACAATTTTATTGAAAAAGTTGCCACAGTTATATCATCCTGAATAATTCATATTCGAATAAAAGCTCACATCAAAGAAAGCTTCATATCTATATATCATATAACGTCTCATGGTGACTGTATTCTTTTCATTGACATATTTTCCATATACCTACCCTCAACACGTCAAAAAATACCCATTGAAAAGTTTTTCTCACACTTTACGCTTGCTTGCTTGCTTGGGAATTTAGCTTTCAAATAAACGCATGCAAAAGAGAGAGAGAGAGAAAGAGAGAGAGCTTTTTATAAAGCTGAATCAACTTTTGAGTCTACATATTTTTCTCACTCAATAAACCGAGCTGAGTGAAAAAAGCTCGGTATATTGACTGTATTGTATACAATTATTTATGATATTACGTTTAGCAAAGTTCTAATACAAATATGATAATTAATTTTTAATAACTTGAAATATAAGAATAAAATTAAGCTCATCACGCACGAATTACAAAATGTAGGTCAAAGGTATATCATCAAAAGTGTCATGAAAGAATTGTAACTGCAGTATTTCAAAACAAGTTTTCATATATATCGAATGTTTCACAACTTTTTCACTCGAATGAATCGTCGTATTCGTCTATATCACGAAAAGAAAATCTGCCAGTAGGATATTAGAAGAAGAAAAAGGATAGATAGGTCGGTAGCTAGCGACAGATCGACGCTTTCTTTTTTTTTACTTTGGCCTTACTTACCGCGCTACGGGCCCTCTAATGCGAATGTCTGTTTTCGTTAAGAATTTCAGAGTTGGCGGGATACTTGCAGCGCAGCTATAAACTTTTTTATCGACACTTTACTTGCATCTCGCCATGGGAGCTTTTCAGGTTCTTCGGCACTTAGCATCTGTCATCCTCAGATACATGCAACTTGAAAAAATTTTTTTTCCAGTTTGGCATAAAACAAAAATTTGTTTTGGGATGTTGGATGATAAAATCAATTGTTTTATGTTTTAAAACAATCTTTATTGATTGATTTGTTTATTTATTTTATTTAAAAACTAGAAGCAGCCGCGTGCGCGGATTTATTTATTTTTGGAGGTTGACAACGAATATTTAGAAGAGAATATAGATATGAGCTTTAAAATTAAATTATTTTTAACACACTCCATTATCTTTCATATAGCAAGGGAATGAGAAAATTAAATTATCTTGAATGGCACACTGCAAGTTGGACAACTAAAGGAAGAAGTAATCTCAAACTCCAAATCCGGATAAGTCTCAGTTGAAAAGTCATTTTTTAGAAAGAGAGAAGAAAACCTCATGAAATTCTCATTCTTCACTTGAAGCATTTCTATATGTATATACATCCATTCTCCATATCTCTACCTAGCACCACATTTTCTCAATTGAAACAATCCTTCTTCAACCTATGCCCGAAAATCTAATCCTAAGCTCGTTTAATACGTCATCGTGAATTTCTAGCCAATATCTTGCCACGCCGATAATCGTCAGGTATGTGAAAGTATATAGACCATCCTCTTTCCCCATCATCAAGCGTCTTATGGAAGCAAATCTCAGTGAGACGAATTTCGCGCGTTGAAGAAAGAGGAGGAGGTGATGAGGAGGAGGGTATAGGGCTGGAACTTCCGCGCGTCCCACAAATCCGATGGATTCGCGTCGGAGATCGAATTCTCCGGGTCGTCTATTACGCGGCGAGTGTAACCCGTTCCACCTTATACTGCTAAAGAACCGCGTCTCTTCTCCCCCTCTTCTTCTTCTTCTTCTCATTTCCGCCACACCGACCTCGGATTCACCCGCACTGCAATCCGATATGTATCTGGAAAGTTTGAAGACGTTGCGGAACATTAATTCCTCTTTCCCTCATCCCTTCTCTCTACACTCTATACTTCGTCTCTTTAACTCTCTGTCCTTTTCTCTTTCTCTCTCTCTCTCTCTCTCTCTCTCTCTCTCTCTCTCTCTCTCTCTTTCGGTTCTACTGGATTTTTAGATGTCAGCCGCAAAATCGACTTGAAACTTTTCGACACCGAAGAACTTTGCTAATGAAGAATGTTTAGCTTTCTTCTTTTTTTTAAGGAAAAAGATTTGATGTAGATTGATTTAATGATGTTTTTTTAAGCATTAGTTGTAATGAGACTGTTAAATAGTTGGATTAAGAATATAAAATTAATTAACGTTATGAGAAATATTAATTGAAAATATATTTAATATTTTGATATTATTTCTCAAGCACTCAAGAATTGTAGTTTGTATATATAAATTATTTACTGAACTGAGAATGACTCAATCGACAGAACGTTGGCTTCGCAATCCACAGATCGTGGGTTCGATTCCCGGCATTCGTCATTTTGAGTTATTAAGTTATGAACCTAAAATATGCTCAGTCGAGTATCGAAAAGGTTTGAAAAATACCATCTATTTAAGATTCACTCTTGTACTCTTTTAGAATTCCATGTATTAGTCAATTAAATATTTTTTTTTTAACAAAAAAGGTTGAATGTAAATTTAATACTTAAATAAATAAAAATTATATTTCATACAGATTTTTTTTAAATTTATTAATATAAGTACGTTTCAAATAGTTTTTTCTTCTTTTTTATGTCTTTAACTTAACATATATAACGTAATAGTATTTACATTGTTTCTAACAATCGTTATGATTTTAAAATTGAAACGAAGTTTTGTCGTTAAGTTTGTACTTTGATTTATGTATCTTTAATATTTAATTATTTTTGTCTGATTTAAAAATTGAGCTTACAAGATGTCCTATTTTTAATTCATCTTGTACAACATCCTAAAAACCAACAATCGAACAAAATACATAAGAATGAAGTACACACGAATCTTTAATGTTTTCTGTCTTTCGATGCGTAGACTTTTCCAACGAGTAGAAAAGTCAAAAGCAAAAAAATTAAGTCTGCAACCTGTTCTCTTAGCAAACAGAAAAGTTACAAAAAAAAAAAAAATAGGTACGAAAAGGTGGAGTAGAAAAGAGTGGTGAGAGAAAAAAGAGCGAGTAAGTAAGAGAGGATTGAGAAGAAGCAAGCACATGAATTTTCATGCTCTCGGAGAAAGAGATAGCTCGCAAAGCTCACTTTGCAGATACCTTAAGACTTCGTATACATATGTATATAATTTTTTTTCTCGCGGTTGTTTAATTACTTTTTTTTTTAATTTTTTTTTAATAATTGTTCTTTGCTATATAATCGAATGTGATGATTTGCCGAAAAGATAAATTGATCCGCTTATCTCAATAAAACTGAGATGTACAAAAATTAGCCACGTTCTGCGAATAAGTTAATAAATAACACTAGAATTATTTTATTCATATCCATATGTGTTTTAATTACTTTTCTTACGATTTAGATGTCCCAAACATTTTGATAACTCAAAAAATCATTCTTTTTTTAACAATTTAGAAGAATAACATACAGAACGATGAAAGAGCATAAATGACAATTTATATATACAGTAAAATCAAAGAGAGATATATATCGTACGAGGTTTAGGACTACGCAGACAGACACACTCAGAGAGGCACGCGCTAACGACCATCCCATTTCACACAGTAGAACGAGCAATTACACACGTCATGTAACTTCGCGCAGGTATAGAAGGAGAAGGAAGGGAATAACACTCGTATAGCTAGTCTTTCCGACTATAATTGTTGCATCCATATAGTGTGCAGTAGCTTACACTCACACATAATACATTTCTATCCTTCCCCATTTAAGGATCAAAGCTGCAAGTGTAGGAGAAAGAGAGAGACGTCCGTTTTTCCAGGATTTTTACTTCTTCATCTACGGCTATAATAAAGACGTTTTCATACGAAGACGGACCTCCCGTGAGTATCGAGTACCTCGAGGGGGTCCAAGCGATTACCACACACACATACACACGCGCGTTGCGTTGCGGCTCTTTTTCCTTTCGACGCATACTTTTTGTTGTCACAAGATGATGATCATGATGACTCTTTCGTCTAAGTAGCTTCGTCTTGACAGTCTGGCCGCGACACACACACACGTGTTTGGCTTGATTTACAGGGTGAGTATAAGAGCAGTTATAAGTTAAAACTACTTCGTAGTTTTCTGAAAAGTTCTAGCTTTCAGGTGGTCTCTAAGATTACAATATATAAAAAATAATTTATCATTGTTTCTTTGAATAAGAAAAAGAAATGTTTGCATTTTTTTTTGTTTCATTTAATAAAAATTAAAATTTTATAAAAAAAAACTTATTTCTTCTAAGAAATTAATTTATTAAATTTTTTTTTTCATTAAAAATATGTATCAAGTACTTAATTTAAGGATTTTTTGGGGTATTTTCATAAAATTTATTCATATGAAAACATATTTATCCAGACGAACATTATTAAAAAAATGACATTATTTAAAATTATCATCTCAACTGTGAATTTATCGCGCAACTTACTTGATACTTCTCGCGATATCCTTAACTAAACAAACATCTTTTAAAACTGTTTAAAAAAAAAAGTTTAATTACATACGATAAATTATACGCAACCATCAGCGACACGTTTATTCCCATCAATCCTTATGTAATTCATCCCGCAGTAACTCACACACGTACTAAAATAAAAAAAAACTATCTACGCACGCAGAAAGGTAAGTAAAGAAACGAGAAAGGAGCAGAAAAAAAAAGTAAACAGTGTCCAAGTAGATCTCAAACTCGAGCATGTTAAAAAAAAAAAAAATGTGCGCTTCTCTCTCTCTCTGAAAGTATGTGCGGGCGCGCTTTTACTCTCCTATACGGAATAGTGCAACTTACCTACCGCACACTGCACGCGCTTGATTAAACTGCTCTCTCTCTCTCTCTCTCTCTCTCTCTCTCTCTCTCTCTCTCTCTCTCTCTTGGCGCTTTATATGATGATGTAAGCGAGCCGGCCACGAGTTTGCTCGGCCAGAAGAACTGGATTACGTATGTGTGTGTGTGTGTGTGTGTGTGTGTGTGTGTGTGTTTGTAGACACACCAGAGAAAGAGAGAAAAAAAAGATAGAGACGGATTTCCTTGGATATACTAACGTC
Organism: Leptomastidea abnormis; assembly: GCA_030522805.1. Lineage (NCBI taxonomy): Eukaryota > Metazoa > Arthropoda > Insecta > Hymenoptera > Encyrtidae > Leptomastidea > Leptomastidea abnormis. The sequence goes on from JAPYZE010000324.1 coordinate 26,591, forward strand.
TCGCTCTATACGAACATTGGAGGATATGGCTTTGCGGATTTTTAAGGACTCTGAAAGTCTAACTCTTCGTTAAAGCTTTTCTCTCTCTCTCTCTTCAAGTAAGTTAGTCGTTAGAAAATTGATGCTTACATACATCTATATAATGTAAGTTGGTATATGTAGGTTACATGTTTGTTTCTGTATATGTATATAAAGAGAGACGTTGAGAAGCTTTCAAAGTTTGTAGCTGCTACTGCTGGTGGAAAGAGGGAGGTTACTGAAATTGTTTGGCAGAATTTATATCTTGTTTGAGAGAGTAAGGTTTACGCTCGATCATTTGCAGTATATTTGCTCGTTAGAAAATAAAATAAGTTTTAGAGTTGCATCGAGAATGATGATGATGATGAGAGTTTGGCTTGTTTCGTTAAATAAATGTTGTATACTTTAATATTACATATCAATAATTTTATATACGTATAGCTTGTAAAACTTTATAAAATGTAAAAAAAAATCTATTTTATATTATAAAAAAAGGAACATTTTTAATAAAAAATTATAATGAACAATTTTGAAAATTGAACGAGTTATATATAAGGTGCAATTGTCGTGAGAGAGATTGAAATTGTTCGCTTTTATTTTGCTAATGGGGTAGAGTATAGTTTGTATGAAGCGCAGTTATATTCTCTTTTTAGCCTTTCATTTTGCTAGAGGTTTAAATCGTTGGTACCAGAACAGAACAGAAGAGAGAGGGGCTACCGAGTAAAATCTCAACGATCCGGTAAAAAAAAAAAAAAAAGAAAAGAAAGAATAAAAATGTGCACTTCCCGAGATTTGTCATCCGGCGAGACAGATAGACTTACTTAGTTGTCGCACTTTTACCGCCACCCGCGAGAGACTTTTAAAAGAGATATAAAAAGGGAGAGAGAGAGAGAGAGAAATGAGCCATTGGCTAGTAATACTACTACTACTTGGTGCTCATTCTCTCTTTTGCAGCTGCGAAGCGATTAAGGTCCTTTGAGAGTACAAGGCGTGAGCATCCAATCTTCTTTTTTTCCCCCCTTATTCTTTTTTTTCTTTACAACTAACCACTTGATCGATGAGAGAAAAAAAGATTTCGCAATAATTTATCAAGGTTTATAGGCAACGCGCTTTTTTAACACACACTCACACACACACTTGTAAAGTGATAACGGCAATAGCGATTTCACGCTTCAACTGCTTACACCTATATATACGACGATGTATAGAAATTTTTAAATAAGAAAAGAAAAATTTTCGCTGCAGCATCAAAAGAAAGAGAGAATCATATATAAATTTAACTCTCAACGCACTGAAAAAGAAAAATAAAAGCTATATACGCAAGAGTTTAGCTTACTCATTTTTAAGGGATTGCCGTACGATTTATTTATCTCTGAGTGGTATATACCACTGACGCTGCTGCTGCTGTTGCTGTTGAGGATCGTTAATTATTCGGAAATGCGCGGACTATGTGTGTGCAAGCAACGATGCGGATGTATTTACGTATACTTTGTATAGGTATATATACTATTTTAGATGTTTCGGTGAAGAATATTGTTGTTGAGAATTAACTTAATTTTAAAGCTAAAGCACGTAGTATAGAATGTATGAAAAAATATATATTTTTATTACATTTTTACCTTATTATTAAAATATAACAACGTAAATGAAAAAAAAAAATGGAAAAAGGTAAAAATAAAATAATTTACAAGTGTTTTTAAAAAACCTAATTAAAAACTATAATTACAGATCTTTTTAAATATCGATATATCTATGTATCATATCATAAAATAACATCATGCAACTTCTGTTGAAATTGTCATAACTGTGCTGATATAATATGAAAAGCTTAAAAACGACACTATAATCATATCTTTCTCACCATCTATACAAGATACAACTTGCGAGTAGTAGGTACTGCGCGTACAGAGAGATGACCTTAGCATATGAATAATGGGCCTGATATACCATCGTCAAGGTGGGGGCCATTCGCTTGAGTCGCATAGCGTGCAGGTGCCCAGGAGGATGAACAGCATAAGGTGCGGCTTATACGAGTGGGGGAGTATGAAAGAGAGCCTGCATGTATATAGGTATCCGTCAAGGTGTAGAGAGGGCCGGAATAGCAGGCGGCGCAAATACAGAGTTGGAGTCTCTTTCGCGCACGGGCCCCGCATGGAGTTGTTCATTCAGCTTGAGCGGCGCGGCTGCCGCCGCTGCTGCTGCTGTTACTTGGACTTACCTGTTTGATTTCCCTTCTGCAATATAACTTGTCCTGCTGTCCTCTGTCCTTACCATCGTCATAGTGAGTCCCCCCCCCCTCTTTCTATTACGGGGTCCCACTCTTCCTTCCTCCCTCTGATGGGCCCCAACGCGTGTATCTATCTGTGTCTGTATGTGTGTGTGTGTGTGTGTGTGGGGGGACTCTCCCCGTCTCGCGTGTCGCGCGTTAACGGCGTCGCGTCCGTTAAGCTTACCGCCGCCGGCATCACACTCGTGATTTTTCGCTCGGCCGAGTCGGCGTTGTGTTTTATATAGTCTCTCTGTTCTGTGTCTCGTGTTCGTCAGCAAAAAGACGGAACTTCGCAATTTCGCGACAAAGATTTTTGCTAATATACACAACTGTTGACGTTATATAATATATTCTTGGCTGTTTTGGGCCCTTGAGGCCTATTTTATATCAACTGGCCCTGGCTGCTACGAGGATAAAGCTGCCGACGATATGGGCATCGGTGTGACTTTGACGTCGTTATCTTTGACGATTTTAATACTTATTGTGTTATCTTGTGTTGTAAGACATGTGCAAAGTAAACCTCAGCAAACTAAACCAGGCAAGTTTTTTAAATATTTTATTATTATTATTATTATTATTATTATTTTTGTGTGATTGGATGTGTTGGATATGTTCGTTTAGAATTGTTATATACTAGAACTGATTTGGAAATCGATTATTTTGGAATATTTATTGTCTGACTAGTTTCCGTCCTTTTACTACTTAAGTAGATGATGATATACATATAGACTCATCAATTTTTAACAGAGAATTAAATAAATATGTCTGTATGTCAATTTCATTAATAATTTGCTTTTTAAAAAAATAATATTATTAACTAAAAATTTAACTAGAATAATTAACAAAATAAAAAATTTAATCAAAATAATTATTAGTTGGCGTTGAAAAAATTTAAATTCGCCTTTCGTTGGATCAAAACGTTTTGTACAAACTTAAGTAGGCATGAATAAAAAAAAGACAAAAAAAAAGAAACAAAAAATATTTAATCACTGATCCTGTAAAACTGGACAAGTAGCTATATAATCGCAACAAATTAACATCAATTCTTTTGTGAACAGCCAAATGATTGACACTGAGGTTATACCTGTAACATAAGAAGTCAAGCGCGTACGTCAATTGAAAAGAAAAAAAAAGAAAGAAATAAAAAAAAATATCCTAATTGCTATGGGTGTACATACACGTGCAGCATATACGTATACAGCCACCGTTTAATCCGCTCTCGCGTGTGCGCGTGGCAAAACAACGAGTTGTGAAAATTACGAAGACTGCAGGGAGGGAAAGGAAGGTAGTGTAGGATCGTCAAGAAAGCAGACATCGCGTCATTGAAGTGCGGGACGCATCAAAAATTGGCGAAGGTCATACCTGATACTTAAAGAGAATTTATCTATAGGTATACACTTATGCGTACGCTATCCGCTGGCTTGTCAATTAGCAGGACAATCCACTTTACGCCGATGCCGATCCATCAGTTGTAAACGTGACTCTACTACTATATACGCCATATGTACATATACATACGTATATACTTGGCTCTTTCTCATCTTTGTGTCCTCTGTGTGGCATTTGCCGCTCTTATTCCATGCTGTTGCTACCCCCTTTTTTCTTTTCTTATTATTTTTTTTATTTCGCATTTTCCTGCTCTCTTTCGTGTCCTCCTCGTATAAAAAAAAGGAAGAGTAGGGACACTAGCTACTGTAAAGTGACGGGCTAGCTAATATTGTTAAGCTCGGACTGTTTGACGTAGTCGTTTTTCGTTGTTGAGACTCATTAATCTTGACGGCAAAAGTGCATTAGCTACTAGTGCTTGCTCTGTTATAGGTACGCTTTTTTTGAACTTTTTATTATTCAATACTTTACTTGTATTGGAAATTGATTTTTCGTTTAATTTTACGTTTTACATAGTGTATATTTGAAAATTAAATTTAAATCAGCTTTTTTAGATTTTATGATTAATAATTACAAAAAAAAAGTAAAACGTTATACAGATTTGTTTTGTAATATAATAATTTAACTGTTTTTGAGTTTATGTGGTGTTAATTTTATATTGTTGAATTCTTTTGTAAGAGTTTTCAGCTAGATCTTAAATGAAAATAACAGCCATAGTTTTAAAATTGCAATTTGAAATTTTTATTTATAAATTTTTAAAAATAAATTCTAATATATTTTTACGAAGATAACAAAATCAAACGAGCAACAAGAAAGGATTTAAAACAAATTATAATTTTTTTAACATTCGACTGAACGTATTTCAGATTAGGGCTGTATAGAGCTTTAATTGATAGACGCCAGAATCGAACCCACGACTTGCAAATTCCGAAGCTTACGTTCTATCAACTTAGCTAGATCAAAACTCTATTTGTTCCTTATTCTTCTCCTGTATTGAATATACTTACAACTCAATTATTTGATAATCTTATAATTTTATGGTGAAAAATTTTTAAATGATTGAACAAAGTAATTAATTTATTAAAAAAATAAATTGTTTTATTTCATTAGTTAATATTGAAATTTTCAAATTAATCCATTAATTCAAACTATAATAAAAGAAAAATTGTATACGTCACTTATAAACCTTTTCCAAACCAATTTTATTTTGCAAATCGAATTTAAAAATATAAAGGGTCATCCTCTAACATATACAAATACACTTCAAATATCAACCTCATCTCATTTTCTATTTCTCCACAAACCAGCACTTCTACTATTTTCTTTCATATATTTTTGCATTTCACTTTTTCTCCAGAAACATCTCGTCGTTTGAAATAAAGAAATACACCAGCGTCTAGATACACATGTATGTGTAAGTTTACATCTTTTCATAGCCAGAGACACATCACATACACATGCATACATATGTGCACACGCGGAAAAGTGGTTACGCGCGAATATTGCGAATCCTACGATCGAACGAAAGTAGAAGAAAAAAAAGTACACACAGTATAAGCTCGCTTACGAGATCGAGCAAAAAAAAAAAAAAAAAAGGGCAAAGTACGAAACTTTTTCTCCGCGCTGATGCTTTTAGTGGAGATTGATGACAATGTTTCCTTTTTTTTTCTTTTATTTTTCAATTTCCAACTCTCTTTTCCTTTTATCTCTCGTGTCCCTGGGTTATATACTTGCATGTATGTACATATTCGTTTGAGACTTGCTGAAGTAAGAAAACACACGCTACCTTACCTATATTGCTTTATTTCCGACAAGCTCCAATAAGAGAGATGCCTTCTTATATATACGTATAGGTATATCCTATATACTTACGAGTGTCGGGTGATTTACGAGAGACAACGTTAAAGTCCGCATGCCATGCGTAAAAAGAAAAAAAAAAAATTGAATTTCTGATCACTCGTGTATACCTATACATGTAGGTATATCTCTTGTATACATATGTGCTGTTTGAACTCTCATTGCGCGAGGGCCTGCTTTTGTCAAGGTAAACTAGATGCTACGCCCAAGTGTATAGGTGTATACATATCGTTGGTATCGTTTTCGCAGCTCTTTATCTTTCTCTTTCACTTGTACGTAAGTATTGTTTTTTTGCTTTCTCATCAGCACACGATCGAAACAATCATTTATTTCTCCTTGCTGCTGCTGATGAATTTACAAGACCCTTTTTTTTTTAATTTATTTGTGTTTATAACTCTTTCTGGTTAATTCGTTTAAGATTTATATCAACCTTGTCTTACTTTAATTCGATTAAATTGTTTTGGGTAGACACATTTAATTTTTTTTTTTTTTGGTGAACAAATGTCACATTTATCACGATTTCACAATGCAATATAATAGTATTTTTTTTTATACAAGATTAATTGAAAAAAAAAAAAAAAGAACAGTAAAACTATAAAAAGTTTGTACTTTTAATCTTCGTACAACTATAATCTGAAAAAAAAGGAATAACAAAAATAAAAATTCAATCAGCAAACTTAAACCTTCCCTCCCTTTGGTCATAGAATAAAACAACATCCACACTAATACACAATATATCCCATAGCGTTTCGTTGAATCGTTATGTATGTATATATATACCGTCGCAAATCCCGTAACAGTCATAAAACCCAGTGCGAAACGAAAAATATATCCAACACAACACAAATGGCAGTGTGTATATACCATACGAACAAAGACACATGCAGCAGCGTAGGTATATACGATATATGAAAGAGTCACGCAAGTCCACGCGTTGTATACAGCCTCATAGCAGCTCTCTTCACAATAAGCTATACGCCAACATAATAATATGCAAAATAAAAGGCAGATGAGTGTATACGGGACATATACATATAGTATACTACCTGCTCATCTGCCGCATGTATGCAAACGTAGGTACACTCATCCACCTGAACTGCTGTTGGTATATCGGTATATATGGAAGCATAAAAAAATTCAGTCGAATATATATATATGGGTACACGCAGCTTTATCTTATCAGGCGTGCGTTTAAAGTTAATCCCAAGGGAGATGATGAGACGAGGGTATATGTTACTATATAAATATAAAAAAATAAGAGAGAGCGAGAGAGCAAGTCAGAAAAGAAAGGAGGTAAAGGAGAGGTAAGGGCGTATGGAGAATTGAAGGTAAAAGCGAACGTGAACTGGAGAACTAAAACTAGACAGGACTATATATAGCTATATATAGTCCCCAACCAAGTCTTCTCGCCACTTCCGACGTTAATTAACGCGCGACTCCAACGGAATAAGCTGGAAGACCCAAGGGAATGCCGCCCACTACCTACCTACCTACCTATCCTATATACCTTTACTCGTCTTCTGCCCTGTCGACCCTTTTTGCGACCTGCTCCTCCTCCTCCTCCTACTCGTACTTCTATTTCTCTACCTTCTCTTCTAGCTGGTATAAATTTCATTTCAGACGTTTAAGCGCCCACAGTAGCCAAATTATGTGTGTGATCTGTATATATGTACTTACTAATGAACAATATTATTAGCTGTATCTTTTTTTTTCTTTCTTTTTTGTATTGTTTAATGTTGCTTTAATATCTTATTTTAATATGATTATATTTTGTATTACTCTGATATTATTTGAGGTATTTAATTTTGGCTTTGTCTGTTTGTCGGAAGAGAATATGAAGATGTAATATATAAGTATTTTTTCGTTTTATTTTAAATTGTTTGTCGATTAAACTTTATTAAAATATTGCAAAATTTAATTATAATATAATGGATTCTGACAAAATATAATAATTATTATTTTTGAGATACTTTAAATAAATTATATTTTCGTGTAAAATTTAAAATTTTCCTGTGCTTTTACGTCATTTTAAATATAAGATATTAAGTAAAAACATTATACAAAGCATGAAAGAAATTCAATATTTTATGAAATTAATTTAACAGACCGAAATTATAAAGTAATGTTAGTTGGTATAAGAGCATGGATATATAATAAGCCAGAGTGTGAATATATAAAATTTTCTATTTATTATGCACGTTATAAAATTTATATATTTTATTATTTTTAAAAATTTTATGTAAAAATAATATGAAAGCTGAATGTAAAACTTATTATTCAAAGAGATAATGTATTATTAATATTATTATTTAATTTTTATGTAATGTTACATTATTTAATATCAAACTAATAATAGAAAAGATATCAAATTCACGTGAATTACTTGTAACTAGAAAACGAATATGTATAATTTAGTTCGATTCAATTTTTCTACTTTTTTTTTTGTTGAAACGGTACACATGTTATCGACAAAGTATTCAAACTCAAAGCAAGGGATACACCCGCACACACGTATGTATATATACACACGCAGTTATCTCTCCGTTTCCAGTCCGACAATCCAGCCCCGCTCCCCCAACTCTATATTTACTTGATGTCTTTGTCAAATTTCATGCCCCGATGAATTTTCTATGTCGAGCAAAACGACGTTGCCACGATAACATACGTACGTATGTAAAAAAAAAAAAGTAAAAAGAAAAAAATTCGTCAAAATATTTTTTGCTCATACAAACGAAAACCATAACTTACGAATACATATACGTTTTCATATAAAATTGGTCATATGCTTTGAGAGAAAAAGGAATTGCAATATAAAAGTTATTGGTAAAGAAATTATTGGTAAATAACTAATAAATTACCTATGGATCAATATGTCGTGAAATATCATGTCACGCGAGTTTCAAATAAAAATTTTTGCAAACTTTGATGTCATTCAATGAAAATATTTTCTATATTTTCAATTTTTTCTTTTATATATTGAAAAACAATATTAAATTTTTCAAAAAAAAAAAAATTCTATTGACCAAAGTTAATAAACAGTTTCTTTCAATATTGTCAAAAAATACCAATACCTACACATTATCAAAAAATTCATGTAAATTGGAAAAAAATTTAATTATTTATTGGAATTTCATGTCATATTTACAATATACATTATAGTTTCTATCTTTTTCTTCAATTTCTTTTAATTAAAAACAAATATCACAGTTAGATATAAATTTATTAATTTTTTCGTATCAATAATATATAAAGTCAAAACTATCCCACTGCACAGTGTAGATAAAGGAAAGGAAGGACAGAGAAATAAAAGCTTATAGTACGTTAGATACCAGTACAAATGATCCGCGGCTTTAGTCATTCATTCCTCTCTCAGCAGCCGTCGTCGTCGGGTATAAGTTTCTTGCTAGTACTTCTGGTACTAACTTCCAAACGTTTCAGAACCCCAGCTTGACTAATGCCGTACTTTTACCAAGTACCACATATACTGTAGCTTTGTGCGTATTCACTTTTTATTTATTTCTTGTCGTGACAATATCCTGGATTTTCTTTTCTTTTTTTTCTTTTTTTTAGGACAGCTTAAACTCATTTGGCTTTGTGAAAAAAAGACTTAAAATAAGACATATCTAACAAGGGTTCTGTACAACAAAAAAACACAGGATAATTGTCAGACTTAATTTTTTTGTTACTTGGACACGTGTAGTAACAAGGAAATTGATGAAAGGGGGAAGATATTAAAAAATTAAGCAAGAGCAAAATTGTCAGAATTGAGTTTACCAAATTGGAATTAGTTATTGCTATAGAAGCTGATCAATTTTTAATAAAAAAACTGTTTACATTTTTAAAATTCTTCATGATTTGATTTTTTTGAGATTTATTTGATCCAATTCCAACCCAGACGTAATCTAATTGAAATATTTATCACGCGAAGTTTTTTAACAGACACAGATTCGTATAATCAGCATATCATTGAAAGATACACACATCAGCATTCCAATCGAGGTCGCAGCTCAACAAACCACTTAATTTTCTTTTGACATCAACAAGCGCGGCTCGTTCGCTCCCCGCGACACCATCCATTTAATCGTATCGAATTCTTCGCGAGACATTTTCCTTTAACTGTAATTCCAATCATTAGTCCAGCATCCCTAGGCCTTATATTATATGTATATAGCTCGATCAAAAATGTAAAGACACAAGTGCGGTATACATCATACACACGTAGCGCGAAGCAAAGTAACAAGGCCGCGCGGCATAGCAGACATAAAAAAAAAATAAAAAAGGTAAAAGAACCGAGAACTTGCCACCCAGTCGCAAAACCAGCCGCTGCCTCCTCGTTAATAGTCAGAAGATCGTCGGCCGCACACCGCACGCACATACACGCGGCATATTAGCGCGCCTCTCTCTCTCTCTCTCTCCCTCTCGCGTGTACACACGCGGCCTTTCAATCGAGTCTTGTATATTATATACCCGCAAGCAGAATAACCTCTCTTTGCGTGGGCAGAGAGCGTGGGATCTTGAAGATCGATGTCTACCTCGTATGGAGCTGCGAAGTGTATACCCGTCCTATTGGTAATCCGTGTAAGAGCTACTCTCTCTCAGTCAATTTTGTCGATCTTGAGGTTTTTTTCTTTTTTTCTTCTTTTTTTTTTTATTTTGGGTGGGAGAGTGGGTAATACTTGGTTTGCTACTCGATTGCTTGAATAAAATGTTGCATGGAATGAATTTTATATAAATAGATTTTCGATTATTTTTAAGTTAATAAATCATTTTAAATTGATATTTTGTTAAAAAATTTTTTTTATGATTTTTATTTTTGGTCTTGCCGTACACGTCTTTTTCTACTGATTCTACTTAAAATACATTTTATTTTCATTGTATTGTTTTTTTTTAAATGAACAAAAAAATGTTAAATGAAATAATAATAGTCTTGAATAATTGTATAAGGCTAAGAAAAATAAATGATACAAGCTTTGAGTTTTGCAAGAGCTTTTTTATAAAACAAAAACAAAAATATTTTTGCCTCGCGTTTGAGCGTGATAAAAAAAGAAAAAATAACGTATATTTAAACTCTGTGCACAGTTTAATTTTTTCATGCGGTACTAATGAGGATGTATCCCATATGGTACTTGTTATACTTGTATACTTAAAGGTAGAGAGAGAAAAAAATATGTGTGCATCTGCGTTGAGTCACATACTAATTAGTATAGCGTAACATTTTGAAGATATGAGTGGTCACTGGTACTTTACAATTAATATTTACTTTTCTAAGAAATACCTACTAGCTATGACATTTTTTTTTTATTTATAATATTAATTTTATCTTATTTCTTACTTTACACTTTGTAAGACATGTAATTGTGGTTTTTAGTGTTTATATGTGTGCATTCTATTCGTTCTTAGATTCATTTCCTCTATTTTTCATTTCAAATTATATACGCGTTTAATTGGCTTTGTTATCATTAGTGTGACTTTTCATTAGACACGATTGAAAAATGTGTTAATATTTTGTATGCGTTCCCAACAATAGATTACAAAATGATATATATTTACGGAAATGAAAAAAATAAAGTACAGTTTTATTATACTTTACAGTTTTTTTTTTATATGTATCTTCAACATAATAATTAATTTATTTATGACGATCTCGCGTTAAATGGCATAATGAGAAAATATAAATTCAACTCCTAAAGGGGGGGAAAGCTAATTAATGGCAATGCTAAAATACCAAATGATTAACGCTGAATACGCAATATATATATGTATATTTGAACTTGTTGCAGGCTATACGATTTAATCAACCATAAATCGAATAATCCTTCTCGCCAAATACCATACGCGCGATTGCATCTGTATGCATATTATAGATGTATGCGAATTTCATTTCCTTTTTCTACAATTTCTTGTCTTTTTTTTCAAATTTAACAAATTTATGATTGTAACTTATTATTTTATAAAGCAGAATTCAAAGTTAAATTATTAAAAAAAAAAATAATAATTAATATTTATCAGAATAAAATTGTAATATTTTTTTAAAGCCTTATTGACACTCTATTGAGTATAGTTCGACTTTTATGAGAAATCTGGTAATCGAACCCACAACCTGTAGATTCCGAAACCATCGTTCTCCCGTCTAAGCCATTTCAGACCTCAAAATGCGTAACATTGATTGTCAGGTAAATATCATTAACGCACATTTTACTATTTTTCTCGCAGTTGTAAGCCATTAAAAAAAAAAATTAAAAGAAGTATGTGAGATAGAATAGCCTACAAACAGTAAATCAGCTCGGTGAAATTGTCATAACTGTATATAATATATATACGCACACCCGCGTTATTATCCGGCCATATCTTTATCTGACTGTACCATGTATATATAATATGCGTATACCTACAGCCGTGTCGTTGCACACGCTCTTCGTAGTTCGCAACTATCGTAGGGTATAGTGAAGTTTCATGTTGACTGTCACAAAGAAAGAAAAAAAAGTACATTTTCAAGATTACACCTGGTTTTCACACCCTACTTTTATAGAAATGAATTATGAATATTATTTCCTCTATATGTAACAGAGTAGCAATTGTCCGTTATTCCATACATAACATCGTAATACTGCGCTTCATAATATCATCGCTGTTTTATTCTTGTTTTCACAAGTACATCTAAAAAATCCTTTTCTCACCATTTCCAGCAAATAGTCAATTATTTGAAACATTTTTCTTCTCTAATAAATCAAATAATAAAAATTTTTCAAAAACAAAATAATTTTCAGGCGACTTCCTCTCTCGTGTCAAATGAAACATTTGACGAGTAAGTTTCGCTATACACACTTTAGACTGTCCAGCATGCAAATGACAGTACCAAAAGGCTTATATACGTGAACCCGTAAACAGAGAAGAGAGTGAATGGCATTCTGGAGTATATGGAAGCGTGCGTATCATATAGTAGGGTGCACATTCGGTATTCGGTTTACGTCGCTGATATACGTTTATATCTACACACTTACTCTTATATATGTATATCTACTGCGCATTGAATAGAAGAGACGAAGGTTCACGATACGTCTACGTAAACGAGTATGTTTCTTCACAGTCCATCTCTCGGTATATATACTTATGTGTGTGTTATATATTCTCACGTCGTCTCGGTCAATATTATTCTCTCATATATTTCAATTCACTATATTTTGAAGTTTGAATTTTTTTTTTTAGATGGTTTTGCTTCATCGGTTTTGTACAGAATTGTAATGGTAAAAAATTGTATTTTATGCGCACGCATGAGCTCGATAATATTTCATGCATTATATTTGAAATAAATGTTAAAGCTTTTCCTGAACTTGCAATAACGAATTTTGAATGTTGATAGATTATTTTTTTTTTTTTGCGAAAAATAGATAAAGGCTGAGATAAAAGCTTGAGTGGTGTGTTCGAAGTGAGAGCTTGCATAAAAGCTCTTAGAGCTTTTGAAGCTTCAGCATGAATTAGCTAAAACCAAATTTTACTCGAGAGATAAAGAGATAGATTTTCTTTTTTAATTTTTAAATAAATTCCTTATTTTTAAAAGACTAATTAATCCATGATTAAATTAGGATAGAATAGCTAAAATTTTCCTTTAATATCAACTAAAATTTCATAATTTTCAAACTATCGACAAAGACTATATCTATATCATCATTGATGGATCGTACGTCAAATCTTGGAAAGTAAAGGTTCAAATTTTGAATTATGTCTCCATACACACATACACACATGAGTCTAAGAAAATTCATTATTAAAATCTGCTGCAGCGCAACATTATATCGAACATTATAAGAAACCTTTCAGCATACGCAACGTATATATACCAAAAACTTTTAGTTCTCGTCATAGCACACAAGTCCCGTATAGTAGTAAAAGCTCGAAGTGCATCTTACACTTAAGGATCTAGAAGTAGGAGGAGGAGGAGAAGTAGAAGAGAATGAAAAAGCTAGAGACAAGGCAAACAGTATAACAACGTTTGTACGCCAAAGCCAGAAGCGTATATATGTCTATATATAAAGTAAAGAGGATAAGCATTAAAGAGTTTGAGAGTAAGAGAGTGAGAGAGAGAATGGTCGGAAGTGAAGGAGTCGAGGTACATCATCAACAAAGTTGAATGTTAAATTAATCCCTCAAATTAGTAGGATAGCTAGAGAGACAACGTTCTCTCTCTTTCGTACTCTATATACCATTAGAGAAAGAGACAAAACAGAGAAGGAAAAGGAGAATAGAGGATAGAGGACTCGAACTTGAACGCGTCGAGCCGCGACAAACTCTCGGGACAGTACAGCTCTCTCTCTCTCTCTCTCTCTCTCTCTCTCTCTCTCTCTCTCTTGGGCTACAGAGAGCTCGAGGAATAACTTTGTCAGTCAGAGAGAGCTCCCTCTCGCTTCTGCTAACGCTTGGTAAATTCCAGGCCGTGTCTACCGCAAATTATGGTCTTCCGCGTTAGACCTTATACCTGATCCAAGCGATTTCGCGCTAGTAGTTCGACACTGTTGCAGTAGTAGCAGCAGCTTGCGTCTTTGCGGACACCTTCTGATTCTGTAACGTGCTGCTGGTTCATCTGCAGATAGAGTTTCATATAGATTATGTTGAGTAGTTTATATATATCTTTGTATTTTTGAATTTTGATAATTTAAGTTTCTAGTTTTAGTTACTCAGTGATTATATATTATTTATTAATTTTCGTGTTACAGAATTGTATAATGTTTTACTTATTTATTGAGCTTTGTACATATGTAACTCATGAAGAGCTTTATTATAGTAAAAAATTATAAAAATAAATAAATTTTAGAGTAATAAGCTACAAATTGTTGGAATTAAGCTTAAATAATATATATTAAATATAAAATATATGCATCCACGTAAACAAGGAATATTTTATTATTACGTTGAATTTTAGTCAGCCGCAAGCTCGTGGTGGTGGGATTTAGCCTTTTCCGTTTGTATACAGCAAAGTCAGCAAAATTGCAATGCAGTAAAGCGCGTGGATATACATCCTACCTCATCGGCGAAACAATTGTCAATCATTTCGCGTAACAAGCTCTCGTGCACAAGCTATCCTCTGCATTACGATCCTCACGCAAAATTTACCTAACGAGTTATATACATGTCTGTGTATGTATGTACAAGTACCTTTTTTTACATTTCTCTTTCTATACTGCTTTGCTGGTTTATACATCGAATATTCAAATTAGGATTAATCCCCTTCCTCCCATACATAGTGAGCTTGCAAACGGCTGATATTGTTTCGGTTGCTTTTGATTTTACTGCGATTATTTTTCCTATGCAAATCTACCTCCTATTTTGTTGGTATCGTACGTCCTTTGTACGATACAACGAAATCGTGAAATTTATTTGATTCGCTGCTGCTACTGTTACTACTGCTGTAGCGTGACCAAAGCTGAAATTGTAATATTTCAATAGCTGTATCTATATGTGTGTATATATATTTGAAAGCTTTATACCGGAGGATCAAAAGCTTATTTGGTTCACCAGCTCTGAAAAATTTTCTTTCGATCAAATTCATTTTAAGTAGTATGTCGAAGAACATAATTGAGTTTTAATGAGCTTTAATAATTGGGATTCCCTGGCTTAAGGTTATTAAATATGGGTTAAAGGAAATATCTAATTTAAGAGGTGAAAGCTTTTTTTTTCTTTCTTTTTTTAATTTAAACGGAAATGCAAATAAACATGGCTTTTACAAGGATAAGACTTAAGTTAAAAGTAATTTTTTTTTATTATTGTTGTTTTTTCTTTTTAAATTATATTATTTTTTTAAATAATCTTTTTTACGTTTAACAGCTGAGCTTTAATCCTTGACGTTTTTAATTCTTCCGAAAAGTCGAACTCGCTTTAAAATTCCAGGTATTGTGCAAGATTAATATTTATCCATTAAAATGAATTCTTTATTATTTAAACAATGTTGAAATGTAATTAAAAAATATACGTAAAATAATTCTTTATGAATGCATTTGTAAGTAAAAATCTTTTAAAAGCTTTATAATTTTTAGTCTTTTTTCCAATAAGTAAATACAATTCACCGGTTTAAAAAGAAAAAAGTTAGTCTACGAATTCAGTTTATAAATAATGTCATTTCCTACTCGTCTTAATGAACGAGAATAAGTCTAAAGGCAAATGTGCTTGCATTAAAAAACATCACATCCCAAATAGAAGATCGAAAGAAAAATAAAAGAGAAAATAGACAGAAAAAGCTTAAGCTTTCTCGACTTACTCGAGAGAGAAAGACAGAGGAAGAGGTAGAGATAGAAGGCAGTCGTTCGATTAATTATTTATCAATTTCTTGCCTCATTAACTCCGAGTGGAGACAATCCAGGCTGAGTGCGAAGCGAGAGGTACCGGGTTAAATTCTCTCTCTCTCTTTTTCTCTTATACCTTCGCATATACCCTCGTTCTTGCATTTGCCGACCCATTAAGAAGGCGTGCGACGTAAATTAACACTCGAGCAGTAATGTATAGTTGTCCTCTAGCCTTGCTTGCACTATATATATGTGCCTCCGGAAGTCGAGCTTAAGCCATATCTCTCTTTCACCTATACTCGACTATATGTATACCCCTCCTCACGACTTCTATCTACGTCTTCTTATTCGCACACGTTCGCCACCCTTTTCTTCTTCTTTTTTCTTGTTTTTTTTTTCTATACTTGGCCTTTCGCTGGCATATTATCCCTCCTCCACTTTTCCTTAATTTTCTATCCCTTCTCTTTTTTTTCTTGCTTCTTCCTTCCATGCTCTCTTACAATTTTCTTCTGTTTGGCAATTTCCACGTCTTTTCTACTACGATACTTTTTCTCTCTTTCGTTTTTAGACTCGACTTTCTTATTTTCATCCCCTTCGCTTTAATGATACTTACACACGAAAATGCTTTTTCGTTCAATGTCCTATGTTTCTCTCTTTCTTACTTTTGTTGTAATTTTATTTTTTTTATATTTTTTTCATTGTTCTTTTATTAATTTGCCAAGTACTCTGGAAAAATGGATTAATTTTAATAAACACTTATTCTTGTCTCACCATAAAATTCTTGTTTCACATACCTCAGCAATGGTAAAGACATTTTGTACGTTTTTAACCACTTAGCCTTACTCTTCTTATCTCCTTACTCCTTTTCTTTTTCTCTCTTTTGATCTCTTTGTTGAAAATTAAAAAAAAATTCAAGTTACACGTTCGTTTTAATTAAATTACATGAAAAATTTAATCTAGCAAAGGACAGAGACAGAGACAGTGTTTATCAAAGAATTGAAAAGATTAAAGTTTTTATGCTTATTACAGTTATACTTTTAAAAAGTTTGTAGTTTTTATTATTATTTTTTTTTTCAAGAAAAGCACACAGACACAGAAATTGTAGTATTAACGACGATACGCGTGGCAGTTTTATATCATACATATCCTACATACAGTAGTTGCGTCACGCTTAGCAATCTCTCTCTCTCTCTCTCTCTCTCTCTCTCTCTCTCTCTCTCTCGTCCTTCTTCCCTAGTGAGTTCAGCACATCCAATGCAAGTATATGTTCGCTCTTACAACTTCATTTAATTTAATTTTCCGGAATATACCGACACGGTATGTAATTCCGGTTTGAGTAAAAAATTTAATTTTTTTTAATCTATATGTTTTTTTTTCTCATTAAAATTAAGTGCAATATTTTATTCTGATTTTTTTTTCTTGCAAATTTTTGACGCTAAAATAATAATAATTTTTACTTCAATCATATTTTCTCAATTATTCGTTTATTTACTCAAATGAATCTCGTTCAATTAAATCAAACTAAATGAAATTGCCATTACAACAATGTGCAGCATCCTGTAATCACTATTTTATCAATTCCTATTGAACTTTCATTTTCAACCTTTTCCGCATCGACAAACTCGTATTTACAATAAAAAAAGTAAAAAAAAAAACGAGTTAAAAAATTGCAACGTTAGCTTCATAGATTCTGTAACAACACCATCTCTCAGTCTCCCGACGTAATCGTAATTACAGGCTTCAAATATTATTCATATAAGAATTCGAGCACCGGATAAAAGGTCAGCATTTTAAGCTCTTCGTTAATCAACATCCTTTTACAACAGCCCTGCACCCTTTCCTTCTTCAATCCTTTCACTATAGATATAGAATGCTATCCTATACTATCACGATATCGCAAAACGTCTAATTCGAAAAGCATGAATTATTCATCAGTCGTGGTCAGGAGACGAAGGTCGTTCCTGAAGCCGACGAAAGTCTCTCTTTCTCTTTCTACTTCCGTTCTCCGCTCCTTGAAAATTCATGATCAGCGATAAGACGAAATCAGCTATTAAACGCCCAGGCAACTTGACACTTACCTATTTTCTTCGTGTAAGTTTGACCTGTTCTAATGGTAGAAGATTTTAGGTGATTGTTGAGGAAGTTACGTATAGTTGATAATTTATATATATACCGAAACTAATTTGATTTACTTGCTTCGTTGGCTTTTCTACATTATATTCAGTTGGACTAAATTGATTTGTGTGAGGTGGTGCAGGATTTGGAGATGATGGATGATGTTGAAAATGTCGATGTGTACATTGCAGTGGCAGTGTGTGTATGTATATGTGTGTATGTGGTCAACAATTTCGAATAAACTTCAGTGCATAGCAAGTTTCAAATGGTTATTACTCAATAAACGCAACGCGAAGTTCATCGTTGTTAAGGAATGTTGTGATTGCTTCAACTTCCAATGGTTAGCAATCAACGTTTGGCTCTCCCTTGACTTTACATATTTATTAAATAAAATCTGATTTTTAAACATTTTAATAAGTATAATGTTTAATTCTTTTTTTTTCTATTTATCTATTTTTTTAAGAAGATAAAATAAATTATTACTGCAAGAAAATTATAAGAACTGATAAAAAACTCCGATTGATCTTACATGTGTTTTCCAAAATAAATACAACCCTTGCTTTGAGTACAGCCTTTCACAAGCTAAATCTAAAAAAAAAGAAAATAAATAAACAAATAAAAAAAAATGTCTGTGAAAAAAAGCATTGGTTGGTAGAGTTAACCGGTAGCATTAGGCAAACCAAAGTACAGTTTCGAAAAACTTTGCCGGGTCAACAAACAGTATAGAGAGCGTGTAGAGTCAAGTCCGGACAAACAATAATCCCTACTCTTCCATCGGCCATATACCTGGCTTAGACTCAAGTAGAAAAAAAAGAGAGAAAGACTATGTATCAGATCGATAGGTCGTCTGGAGCAGCAGCAGCAACAGCAGCAGCACTTGAAGAAGCCTTTTAAAGCTCTCTCTTTCGCGACTTGGCGACGCCAATCACTTCTTCCACTAATACTTTATTCAAGCGTGAGACAGAGAGAGAGAGAGAGAGAGAGAGAGAGAGAGAGAGAGAGAGAGAGAGAGAGAGAGAGAGAGAGAGAGAGAGAGAGAGATTTCTCGAGAACTATATGTATATATAGGTACGAGCGAGGACGAGATACAAGCGAGGACGAGACACAGGAAGGAGGAAGAAGAAGAGCCTTGTTTTAAGTTGAAGCCGGCGAAAGTCAAAGTGCCGCAAAAGTTGTTTGGCTGGCGTACACGCGCTAATGAATAAAAGCTCCTCTTTCCCCTCACTCTCTCATTCTCTTATCCAGTAAAGAACGAGAGAGAAAGAGACATTGTCCAAGGGGGTACCGTATCTCTTTTGCCAAGTCGCCGAACTCAACTCGAACCAGGTGTTCCCAGCGGGTGGTGGCTCTTGTATGGAATGGTCACTCATTTATTATTGCATAAGATTCAGAACCTGTTCCAGTCCATTCATCGGGACCCTAACCCCGGCACCTCGCTGACTTAACTCTACTATATATTGTATACTATTCTCTTCTTCTCTCATTCTCTTCTTTGGGTCTTTCTCTGCGCTTCGTCGACTGCCAGACGCTTGAGATGATGAGAAAGCAAGCGAGTGCGAGAAAGAGAAGGAGGATGATCGAGGTAAGGAAAGGTGGAAAGAGGAAAGAGGGAGTGATGGAAGGTAATGGAGGAAATAGAGACACTCGATTTCATAGAAAATTTATTGTTATTATTATTTCATGGCTAAAGGTTAAAACGTGCGCGCGCATCTTATGCATGTGGAAATTAAATGCGGTGGTTGAGATAAAGGAATATGGTGTGTGTGTGTGTGTGTGTGTGTATATTAAAAGGATAAATATGGTATAGTATTTTATGGGTTTTATGAAATGTAGAAATTTTGAATTTGTAAGGGATATGGGAAATGAAAATTTTATTTTCTTTTTATTATTTTGAAAAATTTTTAATTGTCTAGTTTGTGGATAGACTATTTTTATTTTAGTGAATTTTTTCAATAAATTTTATCAAAAAATTTGATATGTTGTGAGAACTGAAATGAAATTATTTAAATAAAAATATAAAACAATATTTTTAATTTAAATGTTCGTTTGAATTTGTTCATCAATATTAAAATTTGATATTTTCAAATTAAAAAAAATAGATATAGCTATAAAAAAAATTAGAGTTTGATTTGAAGAAATATTGAAAGTGCAGTAGATAAAACAGAATATAGTAAGACAATAAATATTAGTTTTCAGTTATAAATCCTTTTATATAATATTACTAAAAAATTAAAATGATCGAGTTTTTAAGTCAAATATTTACATATCTACATCAATATTAACAGTCGAGCTTTTATTCTAAAATGGAAGTATGTAATGTAAATATAGTAGAATATAAGTAGAAAAAGATGGGTATAGCAAGACAAAATTTTATAAAAAAATGTTCTTTTATAAATCAATTGTATTTAATTAATTGAAACTTAGTATAAGCAGTTTATCGTGAGTTATGATCTAAAAGATAAAAGTAATAACAGGCTTTTACAAGAAGCAATAAAAAAGAAAAAAAAACCTGATGAGAATCAGATTGACAGGAAGTAAAAAAAAAGTTGTACTTCAAGCCGCGGCACACAAGTTATAGAAAGTAATGAATTATGAAGCTCTTTTTATAAAAAGAAACACTTGTCGACCATCATGTTCAATGATTTAAGAGTGCGTCACTAGAAAATTCCAAGCTCGGCACATCGTTTTATTGCTTTATCAACTTCCTTTAAATATAAGCTTTAGCTGTAGCTATAACGGAGCCTCGTGTAATTTGATCATTATGATCATTGGTGTAGGAGCAAACATCAATACTCAGAAATGATTAGTGTATCTATCAGTATTGCAATCGATAATTTTTTGTTGTTACAAAGAAAAAAGAAGATTTTGAAGATAATAAAAAAGCGAGAATATAAAAGCGACTTGGAACTTTATAATTTCTTATTCCAAGTGAAATTCATCCTTGAAGTAATTACTGGCGCGTGTCAAATGCAGCTAAAGTTCATTTTTCATAGCTACTACTACTACTACAACAGCCTAGGGCTGGGCCCTCCATTTCTCACAATCAAATGGTAATTAAGATGACTTTTTTAGCTAATTTTTCCATCCTCCGAATGAATATGATATACGATAGGGCCTTAATTTTTGCAAACGTTAATCTTGTAATTTATGAGCAACGAAAAAAGGAGGGGGGAGAAAAGAAAAAGGAGGTAGTATAAAAAGGGCATAAGAACAGTCGAGCTTTATACAATTGAAATTTTTATGCCAAGTCATTATACTAAAATTTAAGATAACGAGCCTTTACGCGCATTATATAACAACAGACTTTTTTCCTCCTGATAATATTCAGCAAAGTATATAATCACAGAGGGTTGGAATTGATATTACGAATTTTTATTATACTATATATATAAATTAACAGGGGTAAAGGAAAAGGGGTTTGTGGGTATAATGTACGACTGGCAGAATTAATTAACAGCCCAAAAATATTCGAGGATCCGCAATTAACGTGAGCACAAGGGGGTATGGGTATATATAACATAAAAAAGGGATGAGGCTAAAGGCCTATCACTACGTACAAAGAGATAATCGAAAGATAATCTGTACGAGGCCACGGCTTAAGCGGTACGGATTATCGCGACGAGCGATCGTTTCATTTAACCGAGAGAGAACCTCTCTATATATACTGGCACGCGACCATATAATAATCGAGAGCTTTTATATTCTTTCTGCTATATATATGTGTGTACTACGTTTGGTTATCGTAATAAAGCCTCTCGTAATTCGCGAAATATCGCGGATGCGACGAAAATATTGGCTGGGACTTTTTTTTTCCAATCATCCGTATGTCAATATGATTGGAAATGGTTGAAATATTTTTTTTTCTTTTTTTGTTTGTTGCGTTTTTATTTGCAAGTCCTTCATTACCAAACTCAATTAAGAAAAATAAATTGCATGATTATAATTTATTGGTAAAAATTTGTGTTTTACATTTCAGAGTTCGAATAGTTATTTTTTTTATTTTTATTTTATTTTGTGGCGTTCTTTGAAATGAGTAAGCATATACTCTCAATATAACTAGTATGATTGATCAAATATTGGATGTATATAGGCTTGTTACTGTATGTTTCTCATTAGACTCGCAGACAAAAAAAAAAAATACATATACCACATGATTGAAGTTTATAAAAAAAAAATTGTATTTCACATATTTTTGTTAATAATTGAGCTAACAAAAATTGAGTTTTATAGGTATATTTTAATATGAAAAAAAATTTTTCCAAGAAAATAATAAATATTCTTTCCAAGAAAAAAAAAGCAAAATTGCAACGTAGAAAATAAAAAAAAAACGTAGTCATCAGCATTGTGCACTAAATTAACAAAGAAATTGAACTTTGCTGTTTTTGCTTCATCGAGTTTTCTTTCATTTTTTTTCTTTCTTTCTTTTTTCTTTACGTTTACCTCGAGAGAACTAATGAGCAGAAAAACAAAGACAGAGACAGAGATTGATCTTAGCTCAAGTTTACGGTAGACTTTTGTTTTCTAGATACCAAAATAATTTTAAAAGTTGTTCAACTTAAAAAAAGTAAAAAAGTGATATTTCAAACAAAATTAAAAAATTTCATCTCAAACAATTAATTAAATTCAATATACACTATAGTAGCCCTTCATTCGTTAAATCATACAAACACGTATACCTAAGCACGCAATTCACACTCTCCACTAGTATCAAGCCTAAATCTCGCCACAGATAGACCTTTCGGAAGACAGCTCGTACACCAACCAAACATATACCCCAAGTAAATACACACATACACACACAAAATACACTTGTATGTACATATATACATACATATAATCAGTGTATAACGTAAGCGCACGCGTGTCAAACTCGCTAACGAAGTATGGCAGCAGGTTGCCGTGTTCGAGAATATAGCTTGGAAGCAAATCGTGGAGGAGAGAGATATAGAGTTTGAGGATGATCGGTTGGAGGGCTTGGGTCGAGTGGGAGACGATGAGATTGTCGGTAGCTATATGCTATAGAGAGAAGCACTCATCCCCCTTCCTTTGAGCCCAGGTGTGTTCGGGGTCAAGCTCCGTGTGCCAGCGTTAAGGGGATTTGATGGCGGATTACCGGCGACCAGCCGCCACCGCCGCTGCTACTTGCTTCTGGAATACATATATATGTGTATATGGTCTCTGGCAATATGCGCGGATATGTAAGCGCGGGAATATGGGCAGACCATGGCAGCTGCTTGCCGTTATTATACCCGTATATATATATATATATACATGCTTATACTGACTCGATTTTAAGGACTCTCTTCTCTTTACCTTCCTCCCCCCTTGTCTTCTTCTATCCTTCTCTTTCTTCGTGTGTAATTGTTGTGTATTGTTACGACGCTGGTGACATCGAGCTTTATTTGTGTATCTTATTGTATGAGAGATCAGCGTACGAACGATGTGTATTTTATTAATCTTTTATTTTTTTTTTATATTTTATTTCTTTTTGCCAACGAAATATAGCAAAGGTGCAAAGTACTATTTTAACTAGTTTACCTCTATCGAATGTAATCAAAGCTTCAATGCAAAAGCTGATTTTTGATATATTCTAACTGCAAAACAAACTAATCTTTATATTTATTTAAATTCTTAACAAATGTTGAAAATTTAATAAAACTAACTTCTCTCAATGCTCAAACAATCAAAATTCAGAAAAGTTTGAAATCCCATCTCCCATATCGTTATCCTTCCAAAAATTTCTTAGAATCCAAGTTCACAAAGTCTCGACAAATTGTAATTCACCTTATTCAAAAGACAAAGATCAAAGCGAGAAAAGAGCAAAAGTACACATACACACACATACATAGACACAAAGAGAGTGCATATTTTATCGAGGTCATACGCATACACGATTAAGAATAAACCTCACCTTATAGAAGTAAGTAGTTGAAGCTGTTGAATAAATATATGCCTTGAAATGAAACGTGTATACATAAGAAGGTGGAGAGTATCTCATTTCTCTTGAAATTGTATAAACTCATACTACGTGGGCGTGTATGTTTGTGTAAATGATATATATATATATATATATATATATATGCAGGGAGCCATAAGAGAGAGGGAGGTTGGTAAGTACAGGTAATGTTTTTTTTTTTCGTCGCGTTGTGCAGCTGTTTCTATACTTTGATCGGGTGTGGTTGAATAGATATAATGTGATCATGGTATGCTTTGTGTGTAAGATGAGGATATCAAAGATTTGCGTGTATTGTGTACGGTGTCCTTTGAGAAATTAGATATAATTTTAAGAGCCTACTGTACTGTCGTCTAGTGGCTGATCTGTGTAAAAATTTAGGTTTCCTTTTTTTGAATTTAGAAATGCTGCATTCAATTAAACGTATATAAATAAAATAATATTAAAATTTTGTGTTTATTATCTGAGATTTTGATTGTTACATGTGGAGAAAATAATATAAGGTCAGATTAAGAAAAAATTTTAATTAATCTGTGAAAATTAAATAAAAATCGGTATATTTGTAATATTAGATAAAATTTGTGGCTATGAATGTAAAAACAAAAACAACGAAAACAAAAAGATAGCAAATTACTTTTAATTTTTAACGCAGATTTGAGTAAAGTTACATTAGCAACACACACAGTGGTTTTCTTGCTTATCTTGAATTTCATAATTTTTCGCAAAACCTCGGATTAGTCGGAGGGTAAAAGACTATATTCCTTGGCGTTCATGTAACAGAGAAAAGATAAGAAAAGATACAACGTTTAAAAAAAAAAAGCATAGCTGGACAGAAAGAAAAGAAAAAGTTAGAAAGAAAGTAAAAAAAAGAGAGAGAAAGAAGGAGAAAAAAGTAGTGGTAGTAGCAGACTAGCGAAACGAAGGAGTCGAAAGAGGAGCCGTAAAAAAGGTAACAGAATGGTTAGATAGCGTGAGCGCAAAGATGCAGAAGGAAGGAGAAGGTAAGGGGGGAAGAAGAGAAGATTCTCCATCCGGCGTCTGGTGAGATGTCTCTCGCGAGCTACCGAGAACTCTCTTATATATCCCCTGGTGTGCTTGTGCGCGTGTGGCTCTTAAACTTGCGTCGAAACACAGCGAGCAGCAACCGGGAGAGAAAAAGAGAGAGAGAGAGAGAGAAAGATGTGACGCGCGCAAGTTTACGATCGACGCGCTTCTATACTATAACCATCCCCCTTCATCCTCCTGCTCCTCCTCCTCATCCTATCTTTTATACTCTTTCGACCGAGCAACTCGGTCGCAAGTTTTTCGGTAATTTACGAGGCGGTTCCTTACCCCTTGCTTTCTCTCTCTCTCTCTCTCTCTCTCTCTCTCTCTCTCTCAACCTCTCTCTCTTTCGAAAAATATGAATCCCTCATTAAAATTTAAAATTGAGTTGCGGTGATATTTCTTTTTCCTTCTCCCTCTTGCTTGACTATTGCTTGACGCAAACTAGCTACCCGTGCATTTCTTTCTTTTTCTTTTCAACTAACAGTGTTTTTCTCTTTTCTTTCTTCTCTTCCTTGCGACTATGCAATTAATGCATTCATCTTTTTTTAAATTTTTTTATTTTTATTTTTATTTTTTAATCGAATGTGCAGACCCCGCGACCTATTTCATCGTGATAAACGACGCGAATCCACTACGCCCCTACGGAAACATTGCTTTATTCCGCTGTACTTAATATATATCTGCGCTCCAAGACTTTCCTCGAACTTTTCAACTACTCTATACGCTATTTTTTTTTTATTTTTTACTTATTTTTTTTTTTTTGGCTCAACGTCGTTAATATTGTTACAAGACACACCAGCAAAAATTATCGTGCAATTCTGACCTCAATTTGTTCACCAAGACAAATAAATCTAAAATAAATGATAGATTATGAATTTCTCAGACTCGTTATATGGTACGTTAAATTTTCTTTGAAAACGAAATGTTTTTCCACTGATTACTACCCATTTATTAAAATTTTTCGCTATTTGGCCATCCACACGTTGTGACTATGAATTTTTAATGAGTGCTGCAGAAAAAAATTTTTTATTGCATATTTTGAGAAGTTTGTAATTGAGTTTTAGCGAAGTTTGAGGGGCAAGAGAGGGACAGGGAGAAAAGGATCCAAACCCACAAGAATAAGAAGAAGAGCAAGTGGAAGTTTGTCAGGACTTTTGATTCTTAACTTTTAAGTTACATAAAATTTTCTTTGGGAATTATGTGACTTAATAAAAATGAGCTCACTCCACTCTCAACCACTACCACCATCACCACAAAGTTCTCTCTCTCTCTCTCTTCACTGTAAATTGGAAATACTGTGGGTCTAATTTAACAATAAGTTTTTTTCTTAACCTAGCTCTAACTAAAATTTCCATGAATCGGATCTTTGCTACTATACAAGAACTTTGATTAACATAAGATGTACATTCATCAACGTTGCTTTTAGCTATGCAGATTACACAAATGAATTAATACTTTTTTATTTGGTTATCTTTTTGAATAACTTGTTTTTCACAATTAACAAATCAAATAATCCATATTAAATATTGAAGATACAAAAATGTAATAATTGTGTCTGGGCATTCAAAAATACGAATTTTTTAAAAAGAATAATCGTCTTACAGTAATTTAAGTAGTAAACAAATAATTCTAGATTCGAATATTCGGATATTTTTATTTGAATAGCCTCAACTCTACACTTGCAAGCACTCCTTCATTTATATGAAATCAAAAAACGTCACTCATCCAATCAATTTCAAATAAAAATCTTCAAAAGCTCTAATCCTCTTGACTCTAGGCTCTAATGATAGCGTCGCTTCATCCTATATATTGGCAAAAGGATGACCATCGAAGAAAGCCCGGATTGCCATTTCAAGCTCGGTTAATCAAGTTCTTTCAACATTCAGTCGACTCGATATCCCGACAAATCCGCGTCCAAAGAGAACTTCGCACTTGGTAAAGGGACCGAAGCGTCGATTAGTAGAGATAGAGAGAAAGAGAGAGCAGCTAATCACAGAGGAGACGTATTATATAGCAAGGTCTCTTATTTAGAGCCTGAGAGAAAGAAGACCGTGTGTCCAACAAATCCATGGAAACCCAAGCGCATCTCTACTCTTCCTACTTCTTTTTCTTTTTATTATTTTTTTTTTTTTTAAGCCAGTCTCTTTTTTTACTCTCTTTTTTGCGCTACTATCCTTGCGGCCACCGCGCTTTGTGCCAAAGAAAATAATTGCTCTTACGCAAAAGAGAGAAAGAAAGAGGCTCGTTTTCTTTCTCGTATGTCGCGTGTGTATAACCTGAGCTTTTCTACCTACTACTTGTATGCTTCCTCTCTCGCTCGTTAGCCACTCGGCCTTTTAGTTTTAATTATTAAAAAGAGTTAGCTTTTCTTACCTCTCGTTGGCAAACGGCAATTTTAGGTTGAGAATAAGCGTTAGAACGTAAATGGGAATGCAAGCTCTTGATTAAAAATTTTATTAGGATTCAGTCTAAAGATGACATAAGAAGTTTTCTTGGATAATATATGAATTCCTATTTCGATTAGAGATTAAACATAGCGACTAGTGAATTCTAATGTATATATAGGGTCCAGCGGTGTGGCCCCCGTGGCTAGCTCATACTTGCCACGGGTCCGCTACCGCGCCCCTTGATAAGTATTTTTAGATAAAGAATTTTTAATGTTTCTGTTTGATAGTTAAGAAATAGAAAAATCATTGTGATTTATATGAATAACTTATTTGGATAATAATTATTTATTGATAAATAATAAAATCGTTATAACAATTTAAGAAAAATCAATGTACATAGCTTTTACAACTGATATCTATAAAAATCTTCAAATTTTTATATACTACATTTACCAACTTTAAAATTTGTCTGAACAGCGATTTTCCATCTCTTTCAAAAAGGTATACATATAAAACCTCATAAAATCGCATCAACGTTCTAAAATAACGTAAAATTTTCATTCTCCCACACAAAATAACAAAACACGATAATACAATAAATATTCGCAAAATATATGCAACGCTTGCAACAAAAAAAAACACAATAATCCGTAAAACTTACATCGTACAGCAATATAGCCCTACCACTATATATATACATATCCACAGCGCGTAATATCGCGTATGTGTGTTCGACGCAACGTTTACGATTCATCAATAACCAGCAATCAGCGGTCGATGTAACCGATAAAAGAGGAAGAGAATCGGTGGAGAAAAACAAGTCGGCTATGGCCTTAGACTATACTACACCGCCTCGCAGAAAGAAGAAGAAGAAAAAGAATAAGAAAAGAAAGATTTCATGGCTCGGCAAATTCAACGAAACGGATGAGCAGCAGTGAAGGAAGGGTCGCGGTAGAAAAAAGGAAAGGAGAGGAGTAGCTGAGAAAGAGAGAGAGAGAGAGAGAGAGAGAGAGAGAGAGAGAGAGAGAGATTTTTATTCCGCTACGTAAAACAAGTCGCGCGCAGTTTGCCCAGTCTCATGTTCGCCCACGCTCAAGTTTATATTATATACACACTTAAGGACGAGCCTTCAAGAGTTTGTATATGTATGTCTACATACATATATACATACACGGCCAAGGTAATGTTGTTGCGATTATGTCGTGTTACTTTTACTTGCGCGGTCTCTCTGTGCCGATGAGAACTTGCCGCGAGGAAGAAAGAGAGAGAGAGAGAGAGAGAGAGAGAGAGAGAGAACTATTAAAAGGATAGCAAGTAGCGTAAGCAAATAAGAAGAGATGGTAAGTTGAGAAAGTCTAGGTATACTCTTGTGTTATACCAATATGATTTTATGAAGCTTGCAAGAATGTACTTGAGACCTCTTGGCTTTCTGAGAGATCGACAAATTTGTTTCTTTAATGCACTTTTTCAACGAGATTTTATTATAACTATTTGAAGATCAATTACTTTTGTAATTAATTTATTGTTGTTGTTGTTGTTGTTATTTTTGTAATGATGTTTATCACGTGAATAAAATTATTGGATAAACTATCAAAAATTTTGGTAAAATTTTATGAATTTAAGAAATAAATTTTATCAGGAAATGTAAGATTTGAAGTGTGTATGGAGATATAGTCAAGCATCAATTTTAGCAGACGAAAGTGTGTGAGCAAAAATTCATTAACGCAACAGACAAAAAAAAAAAGAAAAACGAGAAAGAAAAGAAAAATTTTTCGATTAGCACATAAAAAGATAGTAATAATACCCACCAAAAAGTGGCAGTAATTTTCAATATCAAGTATTTATTACAAAAATTTTTCAATATCAAAAGCCATAATATATATACACACACATACTCGGTATAAAATTCACGATGGCCTAAATCGGATATCTATTAGACAGTCAAGCAAGGAAAACGGCAAACGCTTGCAAAATGTGGATTCAATTCAATTAAAGCTCGATCTAGAAAAGAGAAGAGCAGAAAAGCAGTATAGAGAGTGAGAGAGCTTAACCGTGGACATAGCTGGTTTGGCACAGCTGGTGCACAGCTAGTAAAGTCGAGGAGAGATATGTGCATATACATACGCGAGTAAAACGAACCACAGCACAGCTTATACCTACATGTATATGTATACCTATATACCTATACCCTACAGAAACGATAGAAGCCGCCAAGTCGTGAGAGCGGACACCTCTTATATTCCATTCATACGCCGCCGTACCGGTTGGACACGTGTGCGCACATGTACGAGTACACTGAAGCAGGAGGAGGAGGAGGAGGAGGAGAAAAGGGAGAATAACGTCACACGTGCACTGCACTCTCCTCTCACTCACATACAGCATGTCGGTGGTCTTTGCGGCACTATATACCTATATACCAGAGAGTAACTTGGTATATAGTAACAGTGGAGGTGGGGCCTCTTGCAGTCTCGGTGCGCGCAGCGATGCAATACACTTGTACGTCCGGACAGCTGCGGTCATACTGGCGCTTTGTCGGAAGTCACGATTTCCCGGTAGAACTGATGCCTTCTCGATCTCGGTAAACAAAAAGTTTAAAGCGAGAAAGATTAATTCAAGAAGGTTAAAGCTTGCAGCTTACATAATTTTAAAACGGAATTTGGAGTATAGAATTCGAGCGAGAAAGAGAAGGTTTCAAGGTTATTGATGATAACGATTACAGTAGCTTAAATATAGTCGAATATAAGGGATCGCGATTCTCAAAATAAGCTTAGGGTGTATTTCTCTCGTCCCTTTCTCGCGCTACAAGTTTGACGATAGGTATATAGGAAAGGGTTAAGCTCCGCTTAACAAAGCTTCTATATACGGACACGCGTATTGTTTCTCTATAAGCTAAAGCATATTCAACAATGCGGATATTTCATTAGCTGGCTATTAAGGAGAAGTTTGAAGCTCTCTCTATAGTCAGTGCTGCGTCCACTCAGCAATATACATGTATACACAATGATAGCTTATTGTGTGACTCGCTCTCTCTCTCTCTCGCTCTCTCTCTCTCTCTCTCTCTCTCTCTCTCTCTCTCTCTCTCTCTCATAGTATACAATACTTCTCCTCTTCGAAAACTTATTTCGATATGCATATATATAGAGACAATAGTATTGTACACGTATAGTTTCAACTAAACTAAAAGTGATGTATATAGATGAGAGAATCTCTCTCTCTCTCTCTCTCTCTCTCTCTTTGGCCGCGAAAATCAATTAGCGATACGCTCAGCTGCGACGAGGCGTCGTGTTCTAATGAGCCGTCAATCCAAGTGTGAAAGCTCTAAATCTAATCGTATATGTAGGTATAGCTTTCAAGTGTATATGTATGTATGTATCCGAGTATATATACGCATATATACACGCGATCCTGATCGGTTACGCTTAGCTGAATCTTTTAGAGTCAGGTTAAATTAAAGGCACGCTAGACTTTAACACGATTCATTACCTACTTCTTCGTTTTAACGCGTAATTTGCGGCCTCTCTGCTCTCCTGAAATTAAACGGTGTACAGAAATCTGATGAAACGTTTTATTTGCATGTATAGTAAGTTAACGATGTGTGAATTTGTAAGGTTACTTGAGATTTGAGCTTTTATAGTGCATTGAAAATGATGTTTTCTTTTTTACAATTTGGTGGATGTGGAAGAGTATTATTTTGTGCTTGTTATTATATTTCTAGATCATACGTAATTATGTCAGGGCAATAACTTTACTTTTTATTTTTTATTCTTATTGGAGCGCAAATGGATTTTTGAAAGTATAGCGTATTGTGTGCGCTTATTCCTCAAATGAATTCGAGTATAGATGTATCTCATTTGTGTGCGCTAATGCAAACGCTTGCTGAATTTTAAATATCGGCGTTTATATAGCTGACGTTTTAGCAAGCCAGCTTTGAATAATAATGACCCTCTTGACTAGGTCGATCGATTATGCATATGGTTTAGCATTATATTTTATAAAAATTCACCCCTTTTTTTCTTTCTTTCTATAAATAAAACTTATCGAATATTTCATGGTTATTATTATTTACTGAATTATTTTATGTATTTTTACTTAACTCGATAAATAATAATAAAAGAATTTTTTTTTAAGAATATATAATTTGTTATTAATTAAAAATTAAGAAGAAAAAGTAGTTTAAGTAGTAACAGCCAAGTTGATCAGACACATTTAAAAAATTTTAATTTGTATTTTTCAGGCTGCCGTTACGAGGGCAGACGATACCAGGAGGGCGAATCAGTAATAACTCCAGAGCCGTGTCTACAGTGCCGTTGCGTGGATGGAGCACTACGTTGCAGGCTACGAATCTGCCCGCGTCTACCACAGCCGTCGCCGCCGGGTTGCCGAGCCCGAGCTCCCGGCGAGCATGTCTGCTGCCCGGAGCTTGTCTGCGGCCCTGAACCAGAAGGTATAAGCGGTAGAAGGAAAGGGGGGACGGAAGAAAATACATCGAGCACACAAACTGCCGACTGCACTGTTCCTATACTTCTTCTCTCTCTCTCTCACACACACTCGCGTGGAGTAACGCATTAACTTTGAACACGCTGGCCGAGGGTAAAATCGATTACGTATATGTATATACATACGTATATACCCCGATCAGCCTTACTCTATACCAAACCGCCTTTCCATTCGAACTGACAAACGCATGCGGTGACCTCCTATCCTATGTGCGAGTTAAATTCTGCGATGCTACTACTACACGATGAGACTCTTTGTGGGGGGTATGCAACTCTCTATATACAACATGACACTAAAATGTCCGAAAAAAGAATATCACGACATTGACTAGTTTTTATTGGGGTGTCTCATCTCTTTTGTGTACTTGTGAAATGAAAAAACTTTAGAAATATTGATTGATTCATTTAAAGGTCGGTAATGAATTTTTTTTTTTCAGCCATGGTTTTGATGAGGATGTAGCTTTGTTATGATTCAAAAAGGTTTTTATTACGGGTTGAGTTAAAGTTTTAATTGCACGTTTAAATTAAATATGTTATGTTCTGGGTAGTCAAAAAATACTGAAATTATTAGTTTCTGTACTTTTCATGACTCTACGTACGTGTTTTTGATGATTAAAAAGTTGAGCGTGATTTGTGATTAAAGAGAAATTTTTTATTTGATGCTGAAAAAAAAAAATAATTTTAGCTTTAGAAGTATAGATGAAAAAAAAAATGTTGATTTTATCGCTATGTATGGTATACAGCCTTATTTAAAAGTGCAGCAGAAATATAACAAAAATCAAAGGACACGTAAAAAATTAAACTAGCAGAGAGTTAAAAAAAAAAATTTTTTTAATTAAAAGAAAAAATGCACTTTGTACGATATTGAGTACATATATATGCGTATGTATGTACTCTCACAAAGCTTACACCTACTACTTGTGATCTTTCACTTTGACCTGTGTTAGTTTCATTTCTCTTGGTTACTCAACTGTTCTTTTTTTTCTCTCTTTTATGTCAAAGTTTCTTCTTTGACAACTATTGCACTTTTGTTTAATTACTAACGCTAACGACAAGGAAAATTGAAGAGAGATAAACAATTGAAATTCATTAGCGATTTAACCAAGTGTTAGTTACGTAGACACAAAAACTCTACTTTGTGATGTAGAGAATTGGATAAAGCACAGAGACAACAATTGTAATAATGTATATAAATACAACAATTTACAAACACTCACTCTCTTTCTCTCATGTGCAAGTCAGGTTACAAAATTAATGTTGGAAGGGGATAAAAGAGAGAGAGACCAAAAACGTTTCGAATTTTGTTGGTGTCGATAACGTGATGTAGCACGTTGGTTGGTTGGAATAAGCGGGTCGTGGATACATATATATATATATAGCTTTTAACCGCAGATTTTAATGGGAATGATTGCTTTTTCGTGTTTAGCTTTCGTTATTCGATATGCGCTACCGAATCTGAGTGCTAACGTGTAATTCTCTGTGTATATAGCTATACTATGGTATTAATATGCTGCATGGATTGAAAAATACTTTCGTTGCATTTATGTTATATATGGAAAAAAAGAGTCTATATTTGATGGTACTTTTTTTTAAAAGTTTATTTTTTTATAAAAAAAAATGATATTTTATTTTTGTTATTTATATATGAATACATAAAAATGTTACTGATAACTGAAAATATTGTTGACAATTTTACAGATGAGAATGAAAATATTTTGCATCGCACGAGTGCATCGGTATTACACCATCGGAAAACAGAAGAAGGTAAAAATATAGTATATTAAATTTATTTATTTTTTTTTTATATAAAAATACACTCGAGCAATTTTATTCAATAAAAAAAATATCAATTCTCTTTAAAGCGAAGGATAAAAAAGATAATAAACTGACTTTTAGTTTTCACATTATGATAAAATACATCGATCCAACGAGATTACAAGTTAAACACGCGCATTGAAAAAAAAAAGAAGAATAAGAAAGAAAGAGAGAGAGATGCTTTTTACTCCCTGCTGCAAGCAAAAAGTTAATTCGCAAGTAATCTCGTTGAATCGATTGGCCCAACGACCTTCCTTCCATCTCAGTTAGCTTTCTCTCTCTCTCTCTCTTTTTTCTCAAAAGAAGAAAAAAAAATATAAGGAAAAAAGCCAAAAGAGAAAAAAAGAATAAACGAAGTAAAACGAGCGTGGGAGGTAGTAGATAGTAATAGTAGTAGTCAAGTACATACCTCGCGTGCAAAACTCAGAGCCTTCTCTCTCTCTCTCTCTCTTTCTCCCACGAGTTGTATGTGTGCACACGATATAGCCCATTACACTGACGTGGCTGGCTTGTTAATGCTCTTCTTCTTCTTCTTCTCTCTCTCTCTTTCTCTCTATCTCTTGCATGGGTCGGCGGAACGGACAGGATGCCTTTACGAGGGCGTCCGGTATGGGCCTGGTTCAGCGATGATGGGCTCGCGGCGTTGCGAGTACTGCTACTGCATTTCCGGCGCCCGAAGATGTATCCGGCCCAAGTGCCTTCTACCATTACCAGGATGCGCACCTCTTTATGCTCCTTACTCATGCTGCCCCGTTGCTTACAATTGTACTCGTAAGTTCTCTCTTTTATTATTCTTTATTTTATTTTTTATTTTTTATTTCGTTCTTGTCTTTATTATATGATGTATACACCAACTAGACATTGTTTGTAGACTGCTGATTATACTTATGATTGAGGATTATTATATCTATTTTTATTTTAACATGATTTTTCATTCGGGTAAGTTATTACGTGATTTAATAGTAATATATCACTTTATTTTATAAAGCGGATCTTGTTTGATTTCTTACTTTAATATTCACCGATATATTACAAAGTAAGTTAGTAGTATGTGTATCAAAATTGACATTAATTATTTTGATAATTCGATTATTTAATCGAATTATCATCTATATTCGCCAGGTCAAGCCGACTTTTCAACGACCCTGGCAGCAATCTCGGGAAACGGTAAGTGTTTGCTTTCGCAATACGCAACCTGTCCTTACATAAACTCTCAGGCTGCACATTATACCCTTTTGCTGCAATTAAGGGCTCACGCGATCGTCTCTGCCTATGGAAAGGAAAAGGCTCTCTTTGTATCATGATGGCCTTCTCTTTTCTTTTACGCTCACTGCGTCTGCTGCTGCTTTTTGATATCCTCTTAATTGTGGCGTTTAACTGCTGTTGCTGCTACTATGTTAGATCTTTATTATATCGTTATTTTTTTATTTCTTATTTTCTAATTGAAGTTTTAGTAGTAAAGTTGAAAAGAAAATAATAATAACAATAATAAATAAAGTAAAATAACAAGTAGTTTGTTACGAAAGTTAAGAACTGTTGAAAATATTTTAAAAAATGTAAATCTTGACGCTATTGTGAGATAAAAAAACCACGTATTCAAATAATAAAACTTCAAAAATTTTTTTTTTGCATATGAAAAGAAAATAAAAATTTTTGTTGAATTTTCATTCGCAGAAAAATTTTGTTAATTAACGGTATAAATTTTCGTATACAAAAACTTATTCTTTGTTCGAGGAATTTAAAAAAAAAAAACATAAAAAATAAAAAAGGGTACATCCAGCATAATTAAAAATTACATCAACATAATTACAAAAACGGTAACTGTAAAATAATTCGCCCAAGTTCATTTATACACGTATTAGCGTTGAACAAACCAAAACAAACTCCTAATGCAGCATCTATCAAATCATAGACAAGGTTTTTTTCACAATTAAATATTGAAAATCTTGACATTAACGAATGTGGATAATCGGTGAATTTTTGAAACACACAAGGTTGCCGAACAGGACAGCGAATTTATCAAGAGGGCGAAATGGTACGAGATATAGCATGGAAGGCCGCGTGCGATAATTGCTTCTGTGCCATGGGTGCGATACGCTGTGTACCACTCGCTTGCGCTCCACCCCTACAGGGCTGCAAACCAATTGTAAGAGAAGGACAGTGTTGTCCTTCCACTTATAATTGTAGTGAGTATAGATATTTATTTATTTTATTATTTTTTTTTTGAATCATTGAATAATTATGACCGGATTATTAAAGCGATAAATTTTAGGTGGAACGATCGAAGTGAAAGCAGCACAGAATTATGCTTCGTATGCATTTATCAGTAAAGATTACGCAAAGTTTCGAAAGGAAACAAATTTTTATGTAAGTCATTACATTTATTATAATTATAATTAATTATGTTTTTGAATATTTTTTTTTTAATGTTTATTTTTGTTAAATTTTAATTACTTACTGACGAGCATGTCTTTTTAATTTAAAATTTTAATTTTTATATTTATTTATATTATTTTTTATGTTGCTGGAAAAAGTAGATATTAAATATATTAAATGAATAGACAAATTTAATTAAATGCAAGCAAAAATTGAAAGAAAAAAATAAAATAAATGTAAAATAAAAAAAATTCGTTAAAAGAGTATGTTAAAACCTTATTAGTTAAATCAGAGAATTTTAAATCTTTATATATGCATTACAAGTATCCATTTAATTAAAATAAATTCAGTAAAGTACTCGAGCGATCTCCTTAAAAACGAAAAGAAAAAAGAAACTTTATAGCTTTAAAAGCCTGAGTAAAGCAGGTAAAAAAAAAAATATCATAAAGCAAATACACTTGACTCTCTATCCCCGTAATAAAATGGGTCAGAAGAGAAGAAAGATAGAGAGAAGAGGGTTTTTTAAAGAAAAATATGCATGCTCGTTATCCCGGATGAATCGGTGGATGTTAAATAAGCCATGAAACGATCATCTTTTCTCTCTCTTTTTTTTTCTACATCTGGTTCTTGTAAACCCTGGTAGCCAGCAATTCACGACACAGCGTTAGGGGCTAACGTAGAGGGCCGAGGTCACCGGGTCGTAAACGAGGCCCTCGAGTCGTCGACAGTTGGTGGTAGCACAGTAGTAGTAGTAGTAGCCGGTAGTACAACTACTGCTACTGCTGCCCCGGAAATCGTCCCTGAAAAAATTGCCATGGCAACGGAATCGATGCCGAGCCTCGAGACGGATACGATGAACAACGAGATCTCAGCCGAGACTACCTCCGATTATCCAAAGCCCACAGGTCCACGTGACCAGGAACAACCTCTTACGGCTACGAGTATCGAAGTATGTATATATATGTATGGAGTTATATACTTGAGACTTATAGTCCACTAGCTTTCGCTGCTTTTTATTAGAATCTCTCTCTCCCTTCTTTCATCTTTCTACCTCTTACACCACTCTATTTTCTAGTTCACCGTATAACGTGCTGTACTTTATATTGTACCTTCCAACCCAACATTTTTCCCTTCGATTTACAGCGATATTGCATGAAAGTTTGATGAGTACAGAGTATTTTATAGGTCTCGGTTCATAAAAAGCTCGCGAACCTGGCATTTTTTGTAAGAGGTAAAGAGTATTTTTTTTTTTTTTTGTAAAGCCGAGCTTACTAAATCGAACGACCTCGACCGATTAAGTTTAATATTTCAAGGATGGATTTTAAAATTTCGAATTTAAATTTAAAACTCACTCTATTATCAATTAAAAAAATCCTTTTCTTTTCTAAATTTGATATTTAAAGTAGATTACCTTATTACCATAAAATTTTAAACAACACACATTAACCATAATCCCAATTTACTTTAAAAAATTAATAAATCTAAATTTTTATAACTTTCACATTAATAGATAATTCGAAAAAATATATTTTTTGAAAAATCCTAGTACTCAGCAATAACAGAGACATCAGGTATTGATCAATCAGCAACAACATCAAATCTAATGACCAGTAGTAGCGAAGAACCTGAAATCTTCAGTACCATCATTCCAATAGTCGACACAACTTTCGAGGATGCTTCATCAACAGAGCCAACAACAACAACAACAACGACGACGACTAGCGAGATCGGTACCACCACCATCACCACCACCACCATCAGCAACACCGCTGCTGCTGCTGCTGTCGAGACGTCCTCAGCGGTTGATGAAGACACGACCGCAACCACGAGCATCGTAGTCGTCGCCTCGAGCGTCAGCGTCAGCGCGATAACAGAACCGAGAGGAGACTCGTCGACCTCCATTACTCCCGCCACTACCACTGCTACTGCTGCTGCTGCTGCTTCTACTGCTTCTACTGCTGTTACTTCGACCGAGTTGAGCGATAACTCTACCAGTCTAGGGTATGATGTGTATATGTATATATAACCGCTTTACCTCGTAATTACGTCACGGATAGTTATTGACGGGAATTTGATAACGCTTGAATTATGTATTCGCTTAGGTTTTTTTTTATTTTTGTCTCGTTTATAATTAATGACGATCGATATGCTTATGTTAGGAAATTTATTAATTTTATATGAAGGAAAAGATAATTAAAACTGTCATTAGATAATTAACCATTATTTAAATGTTATAAAATTTAATTAAAATATCAGTAGAAATGAAAGGTAAGGTTTCTATATTGGTTTTATATTATTACAGTAAAGAGTCAACTAGCAGTAGTAGCAGCAGCAGTAGTACACCATGTCAAAAAGTCGAGACACCTCTCGGAAATACATCGTCAGCAACGAGTCCGGTAACAAGTATAAGTGCATCAACGATTAAAGTAACCACTAACGCAACCTCGACTACGACGTTATCTACGAGCGAGTCATCGTTAGTGAATTCCACGACTACATCAAGCCCAACTACGTCAAGTAGTAGTAGTAGCAGTAGTAGTAGTAGTACGACTAGCGTGTCAACGACACCATCTACCACGACGATTCAAACCACAACCGAACGCGACAAATCTGAAAAGAAAAACCAGACGAAGGAAGAAGAAGAGTCCAGTAGTTCAGAACCAAATAGACGTCAGGATGAAGTTTTGGAATTAGATGGAGAAATATCACGTCCTATTCCCGTGAAAAAACCATCGAGTGGATTGCTTACCTCGATTTTGATGCCCGATGATATGCTAGTTATGAATGTTACTGTTAAGACAAACGTTGCAGTTGGACATTTACATGGTGTTACAATTAATCCAATGGCTAAACCTATGAGGCCCGATATTGCTGCTATTCTAAATATTACAAATCGAGCTAAAGGAGAGGATTACGATTATGATTATAGTAGTCCAACATTACCACCTTCTCTGCCTAATGTTAGGTTAGTGAGTTATATTATTTTTAATTATTTTTAGATTAGACTATTTGATAGGGTTTATTTTCTTTTTAAATAAATATATACAGTTATAAATAATTTGATACGATGGGAATAATCAGGATGTTCATTGTATGATATGGTTATTTATTAGTCATGACAATTACAAGTGAAGCTATTTGTTTATCAACCATTAACAACCCTCTTTACTTAATTGCAATAATTAACTATATTATTATAAAAAGAAAAAAAAAACAAGAGAAAATATCACAATATGTATATCAATTTAATTATTTACGCAACTGATTATAATTACCGGTGTTTATTTTTAATTATACCAACATTAGCGCCATTATTTGGCATTAATTATGAAAAGGAGGTGTACACACAGAGAATGAGTATACGGCTTTATTTATCTAAAGCCCCCCCTTATGAAGGGGGGAGGGGGGGGGAGGCAACTACCGAGCCACGCGGCGGGTAATTTAATTTATAAATTTTAATAAGAACAAACAGACATAATCTCGACTCGAGGCGGTGGGCGAAAAAAGAAAAAAAAAATAACGCCCGCGCTTGCTTGCCCCTTTCTACGTTAAGAATATTCATGTGGTAATAAAAAGTAAACGATGCAACGTTGAGAAAGAGGAGAGAAAGGTAGGGGGGAGGGGGGGGGGGTAATGATTCTCATTTGCATCCGTAAAAAGGCTTAAAGACCGTAGTATCTTCGAGCTGACTGGTAGTAGTGATGGTAGTGTTTAATGCCAATATACCACTAGCGTGCGTCTTTATACATATATTCAAGGAATAAGCCTTTTATACGCATATTATATTCGCAGGATCATTCCTTTTGTGGCTGCTGACGCATTGGTCAAGGACAAAGGAGACGACGAAGTACCACCGGCGGTGACCGGATATCCGGCAAGTGCGGCCGCGGTACCACCACCGGATCTTGGACCCACCGATGTCGCCAAATTCTACGACATTGTCACGCAGGAGAACAGATTTAGTCCGCCTGAGAAAACGGAAGGTATAAATATTTATGTGTGTGTGTCTGTTTATGTGTTTTGTGTACACGCGAGGGGAAAAGATTATGGCTTTTGTCGATACTTCCGCGTACCGGAAATACTTGCCACGTGAGGTTTTTTCATGCACATATGGAGTGAAAGACTAAGTAAATCTTTATTTTTGTACTGGATTTAAGACATGGTATTTTTGAGAATTTTTAGATTATATTACTCGAAAAAGATATAACATTTTTTTATTAAATTGATGCTTACTTTATATATCCTTTTTCAAGGCGTCTACTCAATTACAGCACATTATCTTTATCAAAACCTTTATGATATTTATAGCACAAGCCAGTTAAAAGAGTTTGAGTAAATAATATCTTATTTTCTGATTAACAGGTGGTTTCGTGCCTCGAGAGCCGCCGTACTTTGACCCACTTTTCCACGGGTCGGACCTTAATTTAGAAATCGGTACTGGAGTTACCGTCGCACCCCAATCTCACCCAGTTCCAAATCCTCATCGAAAAAACGATAGTATGTATTTCAATCTTATTACATAAAATTAACATTATTTTATTCAAACGTTTAACAATTTCTTATTATTTTTTCAATTTAATAATCATACATTAATATCATTTTTTTTTAAACTAGTTATACCCAACAATTGTTTATACGAAGAACATGAATATGGTCACGGACAAATATTACCAAGCAGAGTTTTATGCGTGACATGCATATGTTATTACGGAGAAATCGTGTGTTCAAGTCAAAAATGTCCGCCACTTAAAATTGGCTGTCATCGGATCAATAACCCCAACGACAAATGCTGTAACAAAATAATTTGTGGTAATAATCAATAAAAACAAGCAAAAACATTATATAAAAATTGAAATTGAATATTATTCTCTTTTACAGCGGAGGATGTAGAGTCGCCAACAGTCGTATTGGACCGCGTGGATGCAAACTCATCGTCCCCGCACGAGCCTACAGTTTCGCCCGATCCATTCCGCGACGTGATAAAAACCGAGCCAGCACCAGATCTGCCTTCTCTCATCGGTGACATCATGATACCCTACCTCGTTGAGCATACAAGTCCAACAAGCTATGACGCGAACTACAAGCCCAGCCTATCAGCGGAAGTGATACCATCAGAATTGGATCTACCACCAGCATCGCTAGATGAGGATCGGATATCTGGTCCTTCACTAACGAGTAGGCGGCCACCAGTGAATACCGACGATATAAAACTGACAACAGCCGCTCCTATGGATGAAGACAAGATCCAGGAAGAGGAGGACGACGTGTCTTCGATATTCTCTCTGGACAGTGTTTTGGATCTGTTTTTCAACGAGCCCACTGTCAACGAATCGACGACAACCACGACGACGACGGTGAAAAGTACAATCAGCTCTACAACGGGGATAGAGGACACTAGTGAAATAACGTTAACGACGACGACGACAGTACCAACAACGACTACGTTGAAGCTAGATTCTTCATCGACGTTAGACATTGTTGACTCGATGTCGTTAAGAAACTTATCATCTCTTCAACTCTTTGAGGATATCGCAGATACTACGACTGCTCCAACGACGACGACGACAACAGCAACGACGACGACAACAACGATGAGGATGACGACTACGACGACGGAGCAGACATCTGATAAGGATACGCCAGCGAGCAGTGGAGGTGGCGGTCTACTAAAGGTGGCTGGTTGCAACATCTACGGGCGGATGTATAGCGTGGGCCGGATCATCGCAGAGCTGTCGACTTCGTGCCTCGAGTGCAAATGTATGGACGTTGGCGTGCAATGCCAAAGCCTTACCGACTGCTGAGCGACTCTTCTCCTTCCCTCCTTTCTTTTTCTTCTTCTTCTTCTTCTCTCCTATCCGACCCTCTATCTATTGGCTCTTTCGTGTACGTGAGCTGACGGATTGATTTGCGGTCTCTATACTCGAGAATAGTGTGCTATGAGAAACCCTGAGATTTTTGCCCTGGAATAAAGACGTGTGTGTGTGTGTGTGTGTGTGTGTGTGTATATGTGTGTGTGTGTACATGTATGTGTGTATGAGGATCATGGACATGAGAGAGATCTTGCCTTCAGAATTTCGATTTGGCAAGCGAGTGAAGAGGTCGCGATGGGTAATTCATCGTTTTTGATCGGCCGGCTTGATACATTGGAATTTCATTGAAATTTATATGGAAGATGCTAGAGATATAGAGAAAGAGGCGTTTATTGGAATAATACACTTTTCTTTTTCAAAAAAGAATTTTGATGGATAATACTTGAATGAAATTTTATAAGTATTATAGTTGTGATGATTTTTGTTAGATTGTTTGAGTATTTGAAGAGAATTTTAAATTCG
This sequence comes from Leptomastidea abnormis, assembly GCA_030522805.1. Taxonomy (NCBI): domain Eukaryota; kingdom Metazoa; phylum Arthropoda; class Insecta; order Hymenoptera; family Encyrtidae; genus Leptomastidea; species Leptomastidea abnormis. The sequence continues at coordinate 68,916 of JAPYZE010000324.1, forward strand.
AAAAATCAATAAGAACATGGTCATTTATTTTTAAGAATTGTTTTTTTATAAATTAATCACTTTGAATTATATTTGACAAATATAATAAAAAATTATTACTGAATCGCATATTACGTTATCAAAAAATTTGCATAGTGTTTATTTTATGTATTATAAAATACATCGCATGTATCGTAACATCGTAAGTGATCGACATAAACGAGCTTTTCAGTAGTACAAGTCAACGAGCGATCAGACGACGATATTGTTATCTACGGTAAGAACTAAAGAAAGGGATTAGCGTCAAGACTTAAGAAGCACGATAATGTAGACTTTATTAAAAAGGATTTATACTTGTTTTAAGACTGATAAACTTCTGCTTTAAACGAGTAACTCCTCGAACACTTAATTCTCACGTTGAGACAGAGAGAAAGATAAGAAGAAGTAAATCAGGAAATCGAGTTTTGTCACTCGACAATGTTAATGCACTCTTTAGTAGTTGTGAAAATTCTTTAAAATTGTGTGATTGCGATAGCTTTGTTGAATGAGGTTAGGGGAGTAGTATGCAAATTATTATTTTTTTTATATATATAAAATGATAAGCTTATGAGTGTCATGTATCGACAGATATTAAATTTATTTACAGATTTTTAATATATTTTTAAGAGATTATTTATATAATTTTCTAGATAATTTTTTTATTTTCACTTTTAATGTTGCGAAGTATTATAGATTGTTTGATTGTTTTTAAGCAATTTGAAGGTAAATTTATATGTAATCATAATATAACATATTGTTACATGAAGATTTTAAGCATAATGGTTACATGGTATTGTAGAATATTTAATAGTTAATTTAATAAATATTTTATGATAAATGAATTTAAAAAAAAAATTAAATTGTCACGTACGATAGCCAAGTTATCGACTTGACCACGCCCCCGCGACACCCAAGAGAGGGGGCAATTAGCGCGATCGAGCGCATTAGCAACGCGCTCGATCGCCAGACCGGAGCCGGCAGTCCTGCAGTATACACGCACCTCCCTCTCCCTCTCGATCCTTACTTGAATAAACGCACTTAAACTCATTTTCGTAGTATCGCTCCTTGATCGACCCCCAATTCCCAAGCAACCCTACGTTACAAAATAATTAAAATGAAGATCTCAATAGTATTCAAGGAAACGATGAAATAATGAATACGTAAATACCATTAACATATGATTTATAATGAGATAAATTAAATTTACCTTTCGATTCATTTGGTATTTAACAATTAAATGTAATGTATATTGTAATTGTGCATTATAATTACGTGGATTAATTATTTAGAAAAATTATAAGTATTATAAATTTTAGCAAATATGCAATGCTAAAGTTGTCCTACTCTTATAAATAACCAATTATATGCTAAATATAATAATTGTACTCATATTTTTACAAGATTACATTTATTTTCATAAAATATTCATGTACGACAATGAACTATTGTAATTTATGATATATAAATTAATGTTATATTATATCTTGAAGTATTAATATTTTAAAATTTTTATATCGTATAATAAAATTTACAAACAAGGTTAGCAATTACTGGTACAATGAAATTTAAATAAATTAGAAAAATATTATTAGATTTAAGGAGAAAAAGTAATGAATATTAAAATTTTTAATTTTATACTTAATCTAAGCCAATAAATTCTAGATCATAATTATAGATAATTAATATCAAGATAAAATGTACTCTTATGAAGTTAATAATATTTAAAATATTTATAAAGTTTAATAAAATTGTTTATAATTTATCAATATTAAGAACATGACATTTGTAAAATGAAACAATGTAAAAAAATACACTTGAATCTTTGACAATTATGTACAATTCTGTATAATCTCAAAAACAAATAAATATAAAAGCCAGTTCAAATAATCAAATAAAAAAAAATAATAATAAAATCAATTAATTTAATAATAAACAAAACTAATTTACCTATAACAAAAAGTTTATCCACTTAATGTTGTTTGCTAATACCATCAAAATTTAATTAGAAATTCGCAACGATTAACAAAATTTAGTTTTGACGAGACGTTAGAGAAGACGCAAACAGAGAGGGAAAAGGGTAAGGAGAACGTTAGCAGTATTACTTCTCAGCGGTGGCGCTTTAGAAAATCATTTAAGCGCGCAAAATAAAGACAATAGCCTGTGTGAGACGTGTACATAAGCCACGAGAAGGAGAAGCAGGAGGTGGAGAAAGCTTGCGTAATAATAACGTGCCACGTTTAATAAAGGTCCACGATACTTCGTCTCTCCCTTCTCTCTCTCTCTCTTTCTCTTACGTTTTACCCTGGTATTGCGGCCACAGCCGCTTGTCGTTTTCACCTATACATAAGACCTCGACCTCTCCTTTCTTCTTCCAAGCTTTAACTCTCTCTCTCCAACACTGCTCCACTTTCCTCTGTACAATTTCCACTTTCCCCGGCAATGCACACACATACAGGCAAAGATAGAAAGAGAGAGAGAGAGAGAGACCAGCAAAAGGAGACCAGTAGCAGAACAGAACGGAGGGAAACAGCAGTCAAGGAGAAGCCAAGTCCTTTTGTCGTCGTAGTTGCCGTCGCGCCAGTGAGACGCGCCCCCTTTCTGTCCCGTATACTGTGGCTGCCACTGCTCCTTTTGTCTCATGTTATCGGCGTCGGCAAGCCACGCGCGCGCAAGCCTATAGCCAAGCAGCTCTTCTGTCTTCTGATGCTCTCTCTCACTCACTCCCTCTCTTTCTCTTACTCTAGTCTTTCCTGCCACCACCTTCTCTGCCCTTTATCTTTCGTTAATTCATTATTCCAAAGGACAATGGCCAGCTGTGGAGAGATGAAGAAAGAGACTTGAGTCCGGTTTGTGAAATGAGAGAGAGAGAGAGAAAAGCTTGACGCTTTTGCACTTTACTTCCGAAATGGAATACTTGGGAAGATGAATTTCTTTTCTTCCTTTTTTTTTTGTTTTTGAAAAATGAGTTTGACGATGAAAATATCTGACGTGCAGTTAATAAGTTTGTGAAAATTTGAATTCAATGTTTTCGTTATAATTAAAATGTCATTTATATATATTCAAAGTTATTTCAAATCATTTGGTATATATATTCGTACAAATTTTTAATTAAATATAACTTTTATCATTTGTACAGATGAAGCTATGCACTTAATATCTAATTTCAATTCCCATATTTGTTGAGAATTTTCCATTCAATTTAAGCTTGTTCAAATGTTAAAAAGCTATATAATATGTATATATATATATATAGATATATATATATATATATATATATATATATATCGGAATATTTATGGTACCGCAAACTTGCATATATTATACATCGAATAAGCAAGCAAAGCACTCTC